>PPNS03000033.1:0-112801 GCA_003708225.3 Williopsis suaveolens | reverse complement strand
CATCTTGTTTCTAGCCCTCCATTCCCTATATTACAGAAATAAATTCGGGAGAGATAATTATTCGACGGATTATTCGAACCGGATGTCGAATAAGCTCGAGCCCTATTCGATTACATCCCTACCTTTAATGGCAAGCATCTTACTTTTTCCATGTGTGATTGTGATGACTCTCGCTCCCAGATAATAGGTCTTTATGCTCCAAGACTCAGCTCTTTAAAGATTAAGATTTCGGGATCATTACCAAAGATCAGCGATTTCTTTGTACCAATGTTGAAAAAGGTAGGGATTGATCAGTATGAAATGCTAGAGCCCGCCTATCAATTCAGTGAAACAGATTACTTGATACTTAAACCCATAGAAAAGCTGACGATATATTCGCGTACTGATCTGTTGTTCAAAGCAAACTTAAACAATTTGAGAGAGCTTTATACCAATGTCAGCAATTCCCACCCAGAGAAGCTGCTCCAATTTCCATTTTTGAGGTGTCTACAGCTGACTCTATATAAAGCAAAAGTACCTGCCATCAAGGCCGATCACTTGGAGTGCTTCACCATTGAATGTCTCAATAGTGAATTTGATACAAGCACGTTGACTCAAAGTTTGAAATTATACCCTAAATTGACCAGGTTTTCGTTTATCAACATGAAACCAAGGAAGTTCGATATTACAGATTCCATAATTTCAATTGCAGATAAGTTGGAGTTTCTCCAGATTTGTAAAGTTGATTACTTGAGTCATTTTAACAATAAAGAAGTTCCTCTTTCATTCCCCAATTTGAACTCTTTGATGATTGGCGATAAAGAATCAGATGACGTCACTCTCCACATTCATGCACCTATGCTCTCATATTTAAGGATTATGATGGGAAAACAGGAGCCAACTTTATACCTTCATGGTTTTAGGAAGTTATCAAAGCTGGAGGTCTACGCCACTGATGTTACAATTCATCTGAAGAATATACCTAATCTCAAGAGGTTCATGTGTCTGCACAGGCTGAAGCTACTTAAAGCCGATGAACTGCTGGCACTGGAGCTCTTGGAATACTCTAAAACTACAGGTGTAGGCCAAGCTGTTCAAGCGATGAAAATGAATGTTGATGTCAAGCGTAACGAATTTGGAAGGTTTCCCATGAGACCCAATTGGAATGAACAATTACGATATTATGACTCTGATCATCATACATTTTGAGAGAAGCTTTGCTTTTGAAGAATGTATGTACAGTTCATTATTGTCTAAGTGGATTGAACTTCTGCTTTTGCTTTCAATACTGTTGACTACGTATTCAGATACAACTCCAGGGATACCTCCGTTAAAACACAGTGTGCAGCATATATACAAGGTCATGTGAAGGCTGGAGGCCTGAGGACACATCGGAATCTATCGTGACTTGTCTTTTTGATACCCAAATCCAGTGCATGAAATACCTCTTTAGCCTCTACTGCATAGCTTTATTATTCCCATAACGGATATGGAATCATTAGAGTCTAATAAAGAATAATTACCGGCACAGATCTATGGCTATCACCGAAGCTCCTTGCGCTTTTTAGCTTCAGATATCCAAAATTGTGATTTATTATAATTTATTGTATCGAATATATACATGGAAAATCAGCAACACAAGCTGGACATTGGTGGACTTCTGCAGTCACTGCCTTGGCTTCCTGGGGCCTTCCCTTGCTCTGCCAGCTTTTGAAATTTGGTGTAAAATCCAGAGTGAACCGAAAAATGCTAACAGGAGCAAGCAAAATTGAGGGGCAGAGATTTGAGTACATAATATTATAATATTCAATACAAAGTCAGACGTTTTGACCTCTCTCAGCTTCCGAGGTCACAGTTTTCGGGTCCTGTAGCATCACCTAAAAAATTCAAGCTCTCCTCTCATTTTTGTCTTCACTTCCTCCAATAGGAAAACAATCAGCGCGACAAACGACAACTATGGGCTTCAGAAGAAGAATTTGAGACTAAAAAAAAACGATTGAAAGGGTCCTCGATAAACCAGCTATCCATGTCATTATCAAATCAGACAGAGATTCCAAATTTCTGTCATTCTATTAATCTTTATCTTCACCTTGGTCTCATATCTCGATTCAGAAATCGGTGCGTTATTCCTCCGCGTTTTGCGCTTCCAAACAGGAATTGGATCGCCTTCAAAAGTCTTTTCTTTTGTGTTGTCTTACTATTTGTTAGGTTGTCTGTTTTCATGGTTTGGTTTTTTGATGGCACTAGATGCTCTTTATCGTAATTCTTCGCTCAATCCTCATTCCTTTCGAATTATGGAAAATCTAGACGGCATTCGACATTTGTTCCTGGAAAGCGTGGCTCTGCAAGTTTAACTTCTTATTGATGGGTTCTCGGTTGTTGTTTGTCCTCCTGCCAAATGGCGCTATTCGGTAGTGCACGTCCGGTTTTGTGTCAAAACCAAAAACACAACACAGCTTTCTGCCTGCCCAAACGTCAGTTATTCAGAACAAGTGACTGCAACATCATGTATAACTCTACTTCTTCACATACATCTACTTTAAACAAGAATATCATAGTCATGTCAACTGACAACTTCATCTGCAAGAATCGTAAGTGAATTTGCCAGGCGCTCCAATGGGCATTTGCTAACGTTTCCATAGAATAGCGACGAAACGGAACGTCCACAAGCCTACCCAATCGCTGATCAGGACATCTATCCAGAGGTTCGTTGAACGGTTTCAAATCTTTCTGAAATATCTATGAATGATTCTGCTGATCTCGAAGCACTCAATAAAATCTTGAGCGAAGCTGCATCAAAAATCAACAGACTTGAAGGTAAGTTATCAGCTACTGACGAAAAGGTCAAACTTCTTTATGAAAAGCTATTATCTGGTGATAAAAAGTTCAAATTCCATGAGGAAAACCTGTTAATCGGTGATGAAAAGTTCAAAAATCTTGAGGCGAGAGCAGAAAGAGGATGGGTTCAAATCTTTCCAAAATATTCTATGGTATTTTTGACTTTGGGTATTGCTGTGTTCACAGGGCTGCTGATGTGGTACCTGTCAAAAGGTACTACTGATAAGACGTTGACAGGGACAGAAGAGGTAATCAAGAATGAATTCAAAACTTTCAATGATTTTCTGTCAATGTATTTGAGCATTGTCAAAGAGAGAACAGGGGAGGAAACGACGACCTTAGTTGGATCTTTTATTACACCCATCGAAAATGATCAAAGACGCTCTGCAATGAACGAGTAAGCATGGATAGCACACCATAGACGGCTTTATTATCGAGCTTGATCTTAATTTCTTGGTAAATACCCCATGAATGTAAAGGTGAAGCAGATACTGAAGCGAATTATCTCTCAGAAGGGCTTCAGGCCCTTATGATAGACCTTTCAAGACTCATGTTAGCACGTGAGATTCTAACATAAACCCACAATATGTAACTAGAATATAAGTTGTGATCAAAACTCGAGCGATGGGATTCAAAAACTGAAACAACTTCTGGCAAACACAAACAACATCCTGAGAACAACGGGCAATCTGGTGACAGTCTTCGGGCCTAAAACCCTGTTATCGCATGCCGTTAATAAAGCGAGAATCCCTTTTTTTTTACTAAAGCCCGTGCCTATCTTCCAATCACATCGCATACGGCATGGTAGGATATCCATTAGATCCAAATGACAGTCTGACGATAATCTGCCACAGCTTCAAATCTGAATCCTCAACGACTAACCCGAAATCCAGTTGTACTGATCGGTATTTGAGAGCACCTTCCCGTGATCTGAAGCTGAGAACTTGAACATCATTGACTACTTTTGTATGAATTGTAGCTGCTCAGCTTAATGGAATGTTTGTTCTTAAGCTGCGAGCCGAGAGTTGAGAGTGGATACAGGCCACAACTGACAAGCATGAGTAAATCAACCCTCAATTAGTTGTGGTGGTTCAAACCTCCCAATAATACTTTTAATGTAAAAGATCAATCCATCTCTCAATTCAGGTCACGGACGGCCAGACTCATACTTTTCAAAAAATATCAACTTTAACAACGAATATGGTGAAAGATTATCACGATCCACAATGGGTTCCGATCATAGCCCTGGAAACTAAAGCTGCTGTAACGGATGACGATGGGATGGATCAAAAGATCCGTGCCAGCCCTGGTTGCTTTGATAGCCTTAGAAGTGTTCATGTTTGTGTCTTCCAATATGAAAGAAGATCAAGATGCAGTGTTTGACTCAATCTGTCTTCATTCAAGTAGATTTGGAGTTCTTGAATTAAGTTATCACTCTCTGAAGAGGGCGAGGAAACGCTTCCGATCTACGACTGCATATCAGCAAAAGTTCATCACTTTTGGCGTTGTTGACCATAATTACCGTCTCTGTGGAAATGTCCTCAGCCTTTTTAACAATTAGATCGTAGAATTTCACAAGATTCACCTCTACACCTTGGATGATATCTTTCACGGTTATTGTATCCTTCAAATTCTCATGGAGCAACCGGCCTTTCGGCCTTGGATCCAATGCAGAGCAGATAAATAAAGAATCTGTTTAATCGGTTCCATAATAGAAGAGGTCTTATCCCTTGCGGTTTAAAACTTGTTTTACTCCAAGTGGGAATTTTCCTCCATTCAACTCGTCCAATAAGTATCTCTTTATGGCTCTGTTGTGCTCTTCTGTACCATCTTCGATAAGGTTGGTAAAGAAATCATCGATATAAAAGAATGTCAACAAGACATTCTCAGTGTTCGATGCTGCCATAGAGAAAGCGCTGGTGAGTCTCAAGAAGACCTTGAGGATGTTGGTTACGATCTTTGTACATTCCCAGGACTTCTTGTCAAGCTCTTCGCGATTGACAGGTGATATGATGCACAGGCTGCTTCTGCTCCTGCGTAGCAGTCCTTCTCCAAGAACTTCTTCATAAAAGTCTTAATCTGGCGCCCATGCTTCACAGCGAACTCAAGCATGTTGTATAAAGATGACTATCCATGGTAATAAAGTATCACTTCTGTCCTGGCTTAGATTCACATAAGACTTCTCACCTGAGGAGAGTATTTCAGTATTTTGAGTGGCCCACTAATGGCGGCAATAGCGGAATTGGAGATGTGTGGCTTATCTTACTATCACTCCCTGGACAAGGAAGCCCATTATCAACGTCAAAATCAGCATTGTCTGTTCCATCTGAGTCTAGCAACTCATACGGCAGGTCTGCAGTTCGTAGAGCATCCAGGAATGCCTTCACAATGGTATTGTAGAGTGTGTGCATAATCTCATCAATGATCTTTGGCCTTGAAACAAACTACAGGCAAATCTTATGGAATTATCATCTTCTTCGGGCCCATAGAATCCTCCAGTTGTTATTGCATGTTATCGGCTGGCAACAGGTGTTGTCATTGGTATCTTAAGTGTGGAGACAAAACCTGGTTGTTTCAGAGTTGTGGACGTAGTTCGAATGGTACTCCAAAAAAACTTGATAACTTTGAGCAGGGCCTTAGGAGAAGCCCAAAATATTTGAACTCTGTACATGCGCTTGTGAATGTACTACAACGCATACAAAAATACATATATTGACATGTCACATGAGTACCTTCAAATCGAAGTAAGTTGTGCGCACTAGCTTGGAGCTTTATCTTGTCATGAACATGATTCTGATTCCTGAAAATCAATGACCATTGGGATCAGGTCCAACCAAAGTGGCTAATAGTTATAACTATGAAGGAAATTTAGCATATTTGGCTTCCAATTTCGCCCTTTTAAATGCTCGTAAACCAAAAAAATTGGATAGGTCTCATTGCTATCATTACTGGTAAATTTTTGATTAGTGGTTACTGGTACAAATAATAATATTGCCATAACAGACTTTGCGACTAGGTAGGCATGAATGTACTATGTGCTTCTATGTACCCGTGCATTGCATAGATGATAGTATCACTTGGGAACCGATTTCTTCTTTCTCAGAATCTCAGTTCTTTACAGTACAATATTGTGAATTTCTATATTTGGCTGAATTCTTTTTATGTCGATCGTTTGAGTGTAGGCATTGAGCGCAATCGAATCTGGAAGCTTTGAAGATCTGCAAATAAACCATAGGCATGATGTTGCATGAGTTTTCCCACGCTTGCATTTATTATCCTACATTTAAGATCTCTGTTTAACAAATGTTCAAAGGTCATGGTTGGGTGAATCTTGACCTACCACATCTTCTTGATGTTTTGATTCGCAAAAAGAATCAAGAGGTTAAGAAAGAATATGCTCTCATTTAGCTCAGATAGTTTCACTACTACCTAAACCTGAATGAGCTCCCAGATTATGGCGCTCTGCAAAGAACGCAGTAATCTTATAGCATTGTGTTCTCATCCAGCCCCAAGATACTAAATAATATTATCCACTTTCTAAGCAACCTTTATTCGTCTTCAAGTGGTCATGGCCTCTCATTCCAGGGCACCGCCAATCAGCCGTATTCAATGTTTATCACTGGACCATCTTAAATCAACCTTAAGCAACATACAGAAGCCTATCCGGAGGGAACTTTCTTACTTTCTTTTTGGTAAACTTGGCGAAGGAGTACCTCTGAATTCAACTTGAAGTACCATCGTTAGATTAGGGATAGAGCAGTAGTGGTTTGCACCAGAGAACTCTATCAACCACGAGACCTCTATGATTTCTAAATGAGAAAGCTTATAAATATGTTGAATCTGAACAGCTTGAGCGAGTGATGATTTTCTAGAATGAATGGCAAGGTCCCTGAATCTTCATCTTCTAAGCCTCAGCCTGCAATTTACCAGAAGCAAAGTATTAGAACTGGGGAGCGGGATAAAGCGGCGTAGAACATCCAATCAAGGATCTTCTGTAACTACGTAGCTACAGAGTTCATATGTATCCTCTCGAATATCCTCTCGCCGGTGGAGTTTGATTGAGTATATTGAATCATCGAAGCCCATTCTCTTAGTTAAAGATCATAAATTTCATGTCTCCGAGTAAAGCACCTAAAATCTCAGCAGATCACGAATTAGTGTACAACCAATTAAATTGATTATTGAAGAAAAAGAAAATGATTATCCAACTCAGCTTCTAATGTACCATGTGCTTGCCAATCTATGAGTGCAAAGCTGAGCTTTCAAGGACTTGCAGGATGCACTTCCGAATTTCACAGCCAGGGAAGCGTCTATGAGATCAGAAAATACAAAACTGGTGAATACAAGCGTATTATTAGAATATGAAAGCAATCCCATCTAGGACTGGAGAAGGTTGCTATTGGTGATAATAATCACCATTCCAGGTCACTTAGCTGTGTTTAGTTCTGTACCTACACATCAGAAGAGCAATAACAAGTCCTCATCACAGAAGAATGCGACACACATCCATACCTAGACGTGTCATATAAGCTCAACAACCGAAAGCTTTGTAATTACTAATCCAAATGATATCAATCACATCTCCGTTTCGTACATAGAAAATTCTTCACAAGCCATTCGGTTTACTTGCGCCAAGTTGCAAGTCTGAATTTGGCGCCGCGGGCATACAGTCTTTTTTTAATTCTGTGGAATTCGAGGTGGGCACATGCATACGATTCTCAATTTGATGGTCTTTCTTTGACCTTACAAAAAAGTATTGTCACTATCAGATTGATTAAGCAGGAATCGCTATAATGGTGTGTGACTAATCCAGCGGTGCTGGTTGCTGTCGATTTGGGGTCCTATTGATCTCTCTGAATCAACCAGCCATCCATCAAAAATAGAACCAAGCAAGAATGGCTTAGTCGCACAGATGGCGCAAGTTCCTGCGCGAGGCGTGCTGGAACCGTACAACTATCCTAATCAGGGGCGTGTCAGATCCGGTTCTCGCCACAGCAACTCCTTTCGGATAACCACATGCACACTGAAGAAAATGTGAAAGCAACCAACTTCACGAGATCTTTGGAAGCTACAGTTGGTATGACGCAAACTTTCAAAGTCCAGCAGCCAGAAGTGAAGGAGCTGATCTTCGAATGATTTGCATTAATCGAAATAGATCTAGAACACTTAGTGATCATATTCGCTGTATTTGTTGAGGTCGCAGAATTGTGCACAAGTATCATCCCAGTTTACCAAGTCTCCTCAAAGTGATTCGAGTGTCTACCTATCTAGCTGGTGGCTTTCCCAATTCTCAAGATTGAAGTTGTTCGTATCTAGGGTACAAACCCATCTCTCCTGCATACACATGCATCATTCTCATCAGGTGCATACATGTGATATCCCGCGCCTGCACAGCACTGACCAGCCCTCTAAAACTCGAACGTGGTTGGAAGGTCAGAACATCAAAGGTATAAAAAGGCCAACCGCGTCCCGCCTATTTGCACTCTCATTAGCCAATTGGTTTTTCCTTGTTGTACAAATCAAGACGTTCGTTATGGTTTCAATCAAGTCTGTTGCTTTCGCTGCCTTTGCAGCTGTTGCCTCTGCGCAATACACAAACTCTTCTTCTTCTTCTGTCCCAGCTACTTTCTCTATTTCATCTGAGTCTAGCTCTGCCAGCTCCTCTTCTTCCGATGATTTCATCATCTCTGCTTCTTCTTCCTCTTCAGCTTCCGCTGCTGAGCGTACTCCATACATTACCGGTTACTTGTCTGGTGGTTCTCCAAAATTCGACATTGTCGTTCCAGGTAACCTCGGCCCATGGACCGAGGTTGAGGTGAGCGGTTCTAACCCAGGTTCCTCCTATGTCTTCTCTGCTGGTGATATTCTTGTTGGCGGTCAATCTGTCGGTTCCATCACTTTCAATGACGTTTCCTTCTCCGCTGTCTACTCTCAGGCTATCGCAGTTGCTTCTGATTTGGTGTTCTCTCTTGACGCCATTGCCACTGGTATCGCTCCTTACGCTGCTAACGCTGTCTTGACCATTACTACTCCAGACGGTAAGAAGCTTATCAAAAGAGCTGTTACCACTTATCAATTGAGCACCAGTATCACTGAAACTGCTGAGAACATCTCCTCAACTGGTGCTGGTTCTGCTTCTGCTTCATCTTCTGCTTCTGCTTCTGCTTCTGGTTCCACTGGTGTCACTTCCACCGGTTCTGGTTCTGCTTTATCTTCTGGTTCCGCCGGTGTCACTTCCACCGTTACCACCGATAAGCAATCCACTACCGTTGTCACCATCACCTCTTGTTCTGACAATGCTTGTTCTACTACTCCAGTCACTACAGGTGTCACTGTTGTCACTGAGACTAAGAACGGGGTGGTGACTACTTACACCACCTACTGCCCATTGACTACTGAGACCAGTGCCACTGTTAAGCCAGCTTCAACCACTGTCGTTACCATCACTTCTTGTTCCGGGAACAAGTGCTCTGAGGTTCCAGTCACTACTGGTGTCACCACGATAACCTCCACCTCTGCTGGTGTTGTTACCACTTACACCACCTACTGTCCATTGACTACTGAGACCAGTGCCACTGTTAAGCCAGCTTCAACCACTGTCGTTACCATCACTTCTTGTTCCGGGAACAAGTGCTCTGAGGTTCCAGTCACTACTGGTGTCACCACGATAACCTCCACCTCTGCTGGTGTTGTTACCACTTACACCACCTACTGTCCATTGACTACTGAGACCAGTGCCACTGTTAAGCCAGCTTCAACCACTGTCGTTACCATCACTTCTTGTTCCGGGAACAAGTGCTCTGAGGTTCCAGTCACTACTGGTGTCACCACGATAACCTCCACCTCTGCTGGTGGAGTTACCACTTACACCACCTACTGTCCATTGACTACTGAGACCAGTGCCACTGTTAAGCCAGCTTCAACTACTGTCATCACTACCACTTCTGGCGGTGTTGTGACCACTGTCACCTCCCTCGTTCCAGTGACATCTACTAAGGCTGCTACTACCCCAACTGGTGCTACTACCACAACTGGTGCTACTGCCACAACTGGTGCTACTACCACAACTGGTGCTACTGCCACAACTGGTGCTACTACCACAACTGGTGCTACTACCACCACCGTTGCTGCTCAAGGTACCACCGTTACCTCAGCCACTGTTACCACCCGTGCTTCTACCGTTGCCACTGGTTCCTCTACCATCGCCACCATCTCTACTGGCTCTTCTACCGCTGCCACCATCTCCACTTTCCAGGGAGCCGGTGCTAACGTTAGAGCCGGTGCTGCTTTGGCCCTTGGTTCTTTCTTGTACTTGCTTTTGTAAGTACAGTGTGATGTCTTAACGATTTTCGTTTTTTTCTTTTCTTGGTTTCTTATAACTTCATCTTTCTGGTACTGCATTTGAAATCAGTTCATTGATCTGATGGATGTCTCTGTTCCACACTGCATATTATTTTGGGTTTGTTCTTTTCTCTGTTATATTTCGGATACGCTCCTCCAACGATTGATTCATGGAGGTTTATTTATGTTGCTTTTGACTGTGTTAAATTTTTTGATCTCCGTTTTCTGATGATCATACTATATCGAGATGGACTATTTTCGCCGTTTTTGGTCCCTCTAATGGATAATTTTTTGAGTGTTGTTGGCTCTCTATCAGTTTGATGATTGCCTCTCACTCCTCAATATGCATATCTCGAGTACAAGTTATGTACTCTTTTTGATCACAAACACACTTGTAGCTCTATAATCGGAAAAATGTTTGACAATGTGACTAACCTGAGAATGTCTGCTGTTGCTTATGATTTATCACTGTTTTGTTGTGGTCCATTTCTAAAGAGTGATGCAAGGGGAAATCTGGTGGTTCCCGCGAAGAAGCTCGCTTAGAAACTAAAGCACCTAGGAAATGGACAACTGGATACTGAACAGGGGTAAAATTATCTGTATTTCTATTCAAGCAGATGGCATGGTTGTTAGGGGTGTGAATCTCAACAGAGCATTACCAACTTGTACTTCAATTTCTTCTTCTCTCTGACACACCGCTGCCCTTATCTCTCTAGATCTCTGTCTCCCTTCACGCGAAAGAAAATAGAAGAAATCTCCAGTTGATGAAGAAAATCCCACACCACTTCAGAACCCGAAAGAGGTCATAGATCATGGCTGAATACTTCTTCTCATAATGATATGTCACAGCAGCAGACCATCTATTACGTTCTCGTCCTTCAATGAAAGGCACACTGTGATGTGTCCCGCAACAATATTTGCGAACTTGTTTTTTTTTTCGGGCTGCAATAGTAGAACAACTTCAATAGTGCGAAGAGAAGTCAGAGCTCACCTCTCTCTGAAGCGAAAGAAAAGGTAAAGATGCCTAAGATGTACGTATATCTGTTAAATGAAAGAAAGAATTCAAAGTATACTGATCGGTTTTTACAGACTTGTGGTCAACCCAGATGCCTCTAGACTCAATTCCATCGCTCCCAAACTGAATGCTCTGAGCAACAAATCTGGTCCATTTGACGCCACTATCCTTCTAGGTGAATGCCTACCTTTTGAAGAAAATTCCTTGAATGATGTCAAATTGACCCAACCCACATATTTTACCTCTGGCTCTTCAAAAGTGCCGTATCTCGGTGATGAACCTAGAGATCTAAAGGCCAACCTAACATACTTAGGAAAATATGGAACTTTCACTACGTCAGATGGTATTACTATTGCCTTCATTACAGGCGATGAGTCTATCCTAGATTATGAACTCTCAGAGATCCTCGAAAAGCTTAAGATTAAACAGATTGACATACTCATAACTTATCAGTGGCCATCTGTAATTGCAAATGAGAATGAGCTCTTCTTTGGTAACACAAACATAGATAAGATCGTGAGACGAACCCAACCAAAGTACCATTTTGCTGTTGGATCTACATCAGGTAAGTTCTTTGAACGTGCTCCTTTCCAATGGGACGATTCTATGATCACTACAAGATTCATCTCGTTGGGTCAATACGAATCCGGTGAGAAATGGATCTATGCCTTTAATATCAACACCACCCAGGACATGTCAGCATCATCTAATATCACTCCAAACCCTTTCAATATTACCGCAATTTCAGATATCACAGAAGCGGAACAATCACGCAAGCGTTCACAGACTTATGAATCATCATCCGTATCCAAAAGACCGCAACCGCAACGTAAAGTTGTTCGGCCAGAGGACTGCTTCTTCTGTCTATCGAACCCTAAGTTAGAGGCGCATATGATCATCTCAATTGGTGAATATGCTTATCTCACCATCGCTAAAGGTCCTTTGACCAAACCAACAAAACAAATGAACTTCTCCGGTCATTGTCTCATCATCCCCGTGGCGCATATCCCGTGCTTGGAACCAACTGACTCAACATCCGTTGTGAAAACGGCTCTATATAATGAGATCCTTAGGTACCAAGTGTCATTGGTGAAGTTCTTTGACTCACTGGGGATGGCGACTGTGTTTTTCCAAATTAACAAGTCTGACTCCGTGCATTTCCATATTCAATGTTTCCCAATTCTAGAAGATTTCTTATTGGATTTCAGCAAAGTATTGGAGAAGAAAGCCAAGTTTAACAATGAACATAGTCACAACACAAAATTGGCATTTGATATGTTCGAAGATACTGAAGATGAAAGATACTTGGAACTACTGAACTCAAAGAGAGACTATATCAGTTTTATCATCTTTAGCAGATCAATCTCAAAGCAACAGATCTTTGCGAGTGAGATCGATTCCTCAAAAGGCTTGGACTTACAATTTGGTAGAAGAGTACTTGCCGATATTCTGCGGACGCCAAACAGAACGAAATGGGACAAGTGTCAACAGAGTAGGAAAGTGGAACAGAAAGAGACCGAGGCGTTCAAAGAGGTCTTCAAGCCCTATGACTTTGCATTAAATCTATAGGATGTGTTTGAAAGCATAAATATCGTACATTTGACCAAAAAACCGTAAACAAACCAAAGAAATATAAAGAAATCCCAAAAAGTGCAACTAAAGTACTGCTGCCAAATCAGTAAAGCGTGGAGAATGGATCTCTACGATTGTTCTCAAACATGCTTCTGATCTGGTTCACTTGACCTTTGTGCTTGAAAGTGAAACCAACAAAGTTTGGTGGTTTTATGTTGTTCTGGCTGGCAAGTTTCTCAACGTGTTTCTGCTTATTGAACACCTCTGCATATTTCGCCATGTCACCTTCATCTTCGAAATCGTCAAAGTAACCGGCATCCAAATCTGAATCCAAAGATGGAATGAAAGGTGGAGATTTGTTTCTCAAGTTGTCGAAATCCACACCAGCAAAGTAATGAGATCCCTTAACTTGCTCAAAAGTCTTATATCTATTTTGACTATCAGTGATCAAATGGATCAATAATTCCCATGTCCTATCACTGAACACGTATGAGCCATCACTGTTTCTTGGTCTAGTGAAATAGGTTCTCCAGTTCTTCAAATTGGCATAGGTCTCCTCGGTAGATTCACCACTGAATGGAGAGAATCCACAAAGACATTCAAAGAGCATGCATCCCAATGACCAATAGTCCACAGTCTTATCATAGGCATAACCCTTAACAATATCAATAGCCATGTAATCTGGGCTACCAACCACGGATTTGGAGTAGTTTACATCATTCTCTCTCAAGGTTTGGTAGATTCTTCTTCTCTCTTGTAAAGATTTCGGCATACCTTGTTTAGCAACAAAGACATTACCAATCTTCTCCAATCTGATCTTCATAGATTGGATTCTCTCATCTGCAATGGTACCACAAGCCAAACCAAAATCTGTGAGTTTCAAGTGACCTTTGTTATCAATCAAGAAGTTCTCCGGTTTCAAATCCCTATGGATAAACCCAGTTTTGTGGAGATCATTCAATGCAGCAAACATCTCACCCATGTAGAAGCGGGTATGAACTGGTGAAAGTGTGTGACAGTTGCTCAATAGCGTTCTAAAATCACCACCTGGAACAAACTCCATGCCCAAATAAACACTATCTGTGTCTTGAAAGGAGTATAATAACTTGACAAGCCAATCACTTCTTGAAGCAGCCAAGATCTCTCTCTCTGTTAGCAAATGATCAGTTTCGTTCATCTTGACGATCATAGACTTGGAGATCACCTTCAAGGCACAAATCTCCTTTGTATCCTTCTTTCTTGACAAATATACTTGGCCATAACCACCTTGTCCAATCTGTGTGATGATCTCGAAGTCTTTGTTCTTTGGTTTCAGCCTTCTCTTGCGTAACAGCGCACTTTCATTGTTAACATAGGCACGCCATTCCATCTCTGGGTTCTGTGATCTGTGGATGTTGCTCAATACGGTCTTCGTGCGTTCTCTTCTTGTGATCACATAGTCAAAGTAGTCACAGTAGTAGTCCAAAAAGTACATCTGACACACATTGACCATCCGTTTGTGTTTAGCACTGAGTCTCTTCTGTGGTTGAGTCTGTGGTGGTGGTGGTCTTGAAGGGGATTTGAGAGGACTCGTTAGTGGACTTTGTTGTTTAGTGAATCTCTGTGGATAGCTCAAAGGACTATTCTCCTTGTTCAACGGTGATGAAGCCTCAAAAGTGAATCTGTCCTGTTGACGGGACCCTTGGAATTGCAGTCCCTCCATGTCCTTAGCGAGGTCGTCGACAGCGCTGGATCTGTTAATCCTGCTGTTGAAGAAGTTAGCCACCATTAGTGCACCGTCACTCGGGATCACGAAAATGGAGTTTCTCCTGGTGAATTTGAGTTGTTGTTTGCCTTTTTTTCCCCGTTGATGAGGATTTTGTGCTTGTTTACATTTTGCCGAATCCGGAACGCTGAGTATTATGAAAGAACGAAACTGTTGAAAACGTACTAAAAAAAACCTTCACCTTTTAATCTTCTTCTGTAGAGGCTGATCGATTTCCTTTGGAACAGGGAGATTTATGATATCCTGGTTGAAAATCTCCCCTTTGGAACTGTTTTGGAGCCTGTTCTTCATTCCCTTTGACATCTTTGCCCTATTGTTGGAGTTTGTGGGCAGACGAGACACTGAGCTTAGCATTCCAAGTCCAATCTCTTCACCAAATGCATCCGTTATAGTCTTCTCCTGATGGCCAAAAACAACTCTGTCCTGTGCCTTTCTGAGATCTGACATCTCGAATTTCTCTTTGATCTTTCTATAACGTCTACCACCTCTTTTCTTTGCCTTGAGATCATTGGGTACCGGTAATGCCTTAGTGGCGACTACTTCTGGAGGCTCCTCTAGTTTCTCAATCTTCTCCAGAATCTCCTGTTTCCATTTTTTACCCTGTGACCCATCCGGTATGCTGTTGGAGTAGTCAACCCTGGCAGCCAATATTAATTTACCAGCAGATATTCTCATGGCTTGTTTTCGCAAATCCGGGACAACACTCTGGATCAGTTCACTGTAGTATAGGAAGCCCTGTTGTCTGGTACCATGATTACCAAGCCCCAGTGACACCGTTCTCTTATTCCCTAGTGCTGCAATGTTACAAGCAGGTGTCTTTGCTAGTTCAGCTAATCCACCAACAATACTCATGAACTGAGCAGCAGTGTAAGGACCAACAATGGCTGTGAGATTTGGAGCAAACACTTTGAGTCTGGAAGCAACATAACCTTCTATCCTACCCTTAAAGTCATTGAGCTCAATCATCAAATGACAGGCTTTCAAGACAGTTCCCAATTCTGGTTCTGTCAGTGAAACACTTGCATCTTGTGCCTGTAAAGCGCTCATCGTCAGCACGAGTATTTTCTCTTTCCCCAGGAATGAGAGTCTTTCAGCGTCTATATCAAGACTATTTTGAAGTACCAATATCACTTTCACATAATCAATGGGCAAAGGTATCAAGGATTCCAATTCTGGAAACCTTTTAGCATAGCTCTTCTTGATGAAATCATGGATTTGGCTCTGCTCAGCAGTGACTTCAGCAGATGTGTCATTTGCTCTGATAAGGAAGTCATACTCGGAGGTCTTGTTAATTCTGCGGGACATGTAATCTGCCATCTGTTGTAGCATGGGGCCCATCCTCGTTGTCAGTGTCGATAGCGATGTGATGTCCTTGCCATCTTCCTTGAGCTCCTCCTCAACTACCTCATCTTTAGTTTCTTCCTCCTCCTCAACCTCGCTCTCACTATCTAGATCCTTCAACAAGTCGTCCACGGCCATCCTCTTCTTTTCCTTGTACTCCGTGTGACTCGCCTCCTGCCCAAGCTCTCATGAGCTCCCACTTAGCACTCCACCTAAGCTCATCGCTGCCAGCTCACGGCCCCGTGCCCAAATTTACGCGGGCCAGCCCAAAAGTCGCAGATGGTGAAAAAATCAGTCATCAAAGTCATAAAGAACAAAATCACGGATGCTCGCCAGGAGGCTGCCCTTATTACGACTCCAGAGACTGTACACAATGAGCGCACAGCCAGAGCCGAAGGTGAAGACCCAGAAGGAGCTCGACAGAGAGAAAAAGAAAGCTGAGAAACTCGCAAAATTCCAGGCCAAAGAGGCTAAGAAGGCTGCTGACGCAAAGAAGAAAGCTGAGACTTCCAAGCCAAAGAAGGAGAAGAAGACTGTTGAACCTATCCCAGTGTTTATTGACACCACTTTGAAAGGTGAGAAGAAGGTTTTGGTCTCGTTGGAGGACCCAGCGTTGAAGGCATACGACCCACGTAACGTTGAAAGTTCATGGTATGACTGGTGGGTTAAGCAGGGTTTCTTCGAGCCAGAGTTTGCTCAAGATGGCTCTGTGAAACCAGAAGGTTCCTTCTGCATCCCAGCTCCTCCACCAAACGTTACCGGTGCCCTCCATATCGGACATGCTCTTACTGTCTCCATCCAAGACGCCCTTATCAGATTCAACAGAATGAGAGGTAAGACAGTATTGTTCCTCCCAGGCTTCGACCATGCTGGTATCGCTACGCAATCCGTTGTGGAGAAGCAACTGGCTAAACAGAATATCTCCAGACACGATTTGGGTCGTGACGAATTTGTTAAGAAAGTATGGGAATGGAAAGATGTTTACCATGACAAGATCAAGACTCAATTCAAGAGTCTTGGTGCTTCTTATGACTGGAAATATGAGAGATTCACCTTGGATGACGACTTGTCCAAGTCTGTCACAGAGGCCTTTGTTAAACTCCACAGGGAAGGTATCATCTACAGAGCTTCTCGTTTGGTTAACTGGTCCGTTAAGCTTAATACTGCCATCTCCAATTTGGAAGTTGACAACAAGGATGTTAAAGGTAGAACTTTGCTCTCTGTTCCAGGTTATGATGAGAAAGTTGAATTCGGTGTGTTGACCTCCTTTGCATACCCAATTGAGAACTCCGATGAGAAGATTGTCGTTGCTACCACTCGTCCAGAGACGCTTTTCGGTGACACTGGTATTGCGGTCCATCCAGAAGACCCACGTTATAAGCATTTACATGGTAAGTTTGCCCTTCATCCTTTCCTTGACAGAAAAGTTCCAATCATCACCGATTCCGAGGCTGTTGACATGGAGTTTGGTACTGGTGCCGTCAAGATCACTCCAGCTCATGATAATAATGATTACAACACTGGTAAGCGTGCCGGCTTGGAGTTCATCAACATCCTTACCGAGGATGGTAAGCTCAACGAGAACTGTGGTGAATGGGCCGGTATCAAGAGATTTGACGCAAGAAAGCTCGTTATCGAGTGCTTGAAAGAAAAGGGCCTCTTTATCGAACAAAGGGAGAACGAGATGACTATCCCGATCTGTTCCAGATCTGGTGATATTATTGAACCATTCCTCAAGCCGCAATGGTGGGTTGCGCAAAAGGACATGGCTAAGGATGCCATTGCTGCTGTCCGAAACGGTGATATCACCATCACTCCAAAGTCCTCTGAGGCAGAATACTTCCACTGGTTGGAGAACATCCAGGATTGGTGTATCTCTCGTCAATTGTGGTGGGGTCACAGATGTCCAGTTTACTTTGTTGAGATTGAAGGTGAGACCCATGATGAACTCGATGGTGACTATTGGGTCTCTGGTCGTACTTTGGAAGAGGCTGAAGAACAAGCTAAGGAGAAGTTTGGTGGTAAGAATTATACACTGCGTCAAGATGAAGATGTGTTAGACACTTGGTTCTCATCCGGTTTATGGCCATTCTCTACTTTGGGCTGGCCAAACAAGACCCCAGATTTGGAGAAGTTCTACCCATGGTCCATGTTGGAGACTGGTTGGGATATCTTGTTCTTCTGGGTCTCCAGAATGATTTTATTGGGTATCAAGATGACAGGCACTATTCCATTCAAGGAGGTCTTCTGTCACTCTTTGGTTCGTGATGCTCAAGGCCGTAAGATGTCCAAGTCCCTTGGTAACGTTATCGACCCAACCGATGTCATAAACGGTATCTCTTTGGGAGAGTTGCACAGCAAGTTGCTTGGCGGTAACTTGGCTGATGCTGAGATTGAAAAGGCTAAAGCTGGCCAAAAGGAGTCTTATCCAGATGGTATTCCACAATGTGGTACCGATGCTTTGAGATTTGCTCTTTGTGCTTATACCACTGGTGGTCGTGATATAAACTTGGATATTCTCCGTGTTGAAGGTTATAGAAAGTTCTGTAACAAGATCTACCAAGCTACTAAGTTTGCCTTGATGCGTTTGGGTGATGATTACCAGCCACCTGCAACTGAGGGTCTTTCCAGCAATGAGAAGTTGGTTGAGAAGTGGATCTTGCACAGATACACCGAGACGGCTAAGACTGTGACTGAGGCTATTGACAAGCGTGACTTCTTCACTGCCACCTCCGCTATCTACGAATATTGGTACCAAGTTTGTGACGTTTACATTGAGAACTCCAAATCTTTGATCTTGGAAGGTTCTGAGTCTGAGCGTAAGTCTGCTAGAGATACCTTATACACTGCTATCGATGGTGCTTTGAGATTGATCCACCCATTTATGCCATTTATCTCTGAAGAAATGTGGCAACGTCTCCCACGTCGTGCTTCGGAGACTGCTGTTTCTATCGTAAAGGCCAAGTACCCTGAGTTTGTGCAAGAATTCTCTAACTCTCAAGCTTCTGAGGATTATGACGCTATCTTGGCTATCACCAAGGAGGCTCGTTCCTTGTTGTCTCAATACAACATCTTGTCCAAGGGTAAGGTTTACGTTGAGTGTACTAAGGAGTCTGAGTTCAATACTGTCCAAACTCAAAAAGAGTCTATTGTCTCTTTGATCAAGGCCATTGACGAAGTTGAGGTTGTCAAGTCTTCTTCTGATGTACCAACTGGTGTTATTTTACAAGCTGTTACTCCAGAGATCAACGTCCATGTGCTGGTTAAAGGTTTGGTTGACATTGATGAAGAGATTGCTAGGGCACAAAAGAAGATTGTTAGAAGTCAAAATCAAAAAGAGAGTTTGGAAAAGACCATGAGCAACAAGGGTTACCTTGCTAAGGCTTCCAAGGAGGCTGTGGAGCAGGATAAGGCTAGATTGGAGACTGCTATTGCTGAGATTGAAGGTTACGAGGCAACTATTGCTAACTTAGAACGTTTGAAATTGTGAAGTTGTATATATAAAGTGTGATACAGAAAGAGCATATCTGAGTTTTTTGCGTTTATTTTGTAGTCTCTATAGTTGCCACACAAAGTCCTTTTCAATCTTGCGTTGGATGGTCTTTCTAAAATGCTGATGATGATTCTCGACAGAATCCACAGCGTGCGCTAAAACCTTATAAAGCTCTTGCTCTGTAAATGTTCCTATGCTATCACTGAAGAGTAGATCCCTCGCTTTAGCATCCTGGATGCCGTAACAAACAACATGTGAACTCTTTGATTGTTTCAAATCTAACGGTGTAGGATTAGCAATGATCTCACCATCTTGAGCAATGGAAAAAGACTCGGCGGCAAATGAGTATTTCAAAGACACGTTGGCATCTATCAGCGCCAAATAGGCACCGTTTAGGATAGAAGCCACCTCTTTACAGGTATAGCTATCATCTTCACCGGATTCTAATACCTGTGCCACAACTTGGATAAGTTGTCTCGGGTACACCTGTCCCAGTATCGCCTGTGAAAGCACAGACCTCAGCTTATCCTCGAGCAGTTTCTCTCTGGTGTCTGATACACCGACGTCGGCACGAACAATGACTTCTAAGGCTGAAGTTGTTGGTAGTTCCTGTCTTGGCTTTGGTTCTATTGGGCCCGCTACGGACACAACGATCCTCGTCTCCCCGTATATTAACATTGCTGATCCATCGACACTGTTGAGCACCGTCGTTTGGGATTCCATTTTGCTCCGTGCTCTGTTTCTCTGTTGTTCGTTGTTGTTCGATGTTATTTCGGTCTTTCTTACCCATCGCAATTTTTTCATGAAATTTATATGAGACTTCAACACTTTTTGCAGGAGGTCTCAATAAACACCAAATACGATGAACGACCATCTGCGGCAGGGCGAGGATGTCTCAGCTTGGAATTCTGTCGTTGCAGGCTCTGCATCCGGACTGATCTCTAGGTAAGTCCATTTCTTCTGAGGGTTGTCTTTCAGACCAGTGTTACTAATCGTAGTAAGAACTCTCACAGCTCCTTTGGACATCGTCAAGATCAGACTCCAATTGCAATCCAAGGGCCACAAATACCATGGCATTATACAGACAATGAAGACCATAGCCACAGAGGAATCAATATATGCTCTGTGGAAGGGTAATGTGCCCGCAAGTGCGATGTACGTCATTTACGGAGCCACGCAGTTCACCTCTTACAGCGTGCTCAACACTTGGGTCTCACAGCTTGAAAAGGAATACGGTATAAAAATCGGTCCAGGGTCCCATTCCTTTCTGCTGGGCTCCACTGCAGGTTGTGTCAGCACAACTCTGTCGTATCCATTTGATCTGTTAAGGACGAGATTTGCCAATAGCGTTGACTTCCTCAGCGTCACCTCCACCGTGAGGTCCATTATCCAAGAGGAGGGCTACCTTGGGTTCTTCAAAGGTTGTAACACTGCAATAGTCTCGATCTCACTATACACAGGTCTTCTGTTCTGGTCCTATGAAAGTGCCAGGATTATCACTGCCAAATTTGAATCGTACTCAACTTATCTAGAACCAATCTGTGGCTTTGGTGCAGGATTGTTCGCTAAAGCCGTTGTGTTCCCATTGGATCTCGTACGAAAGAGGATCCAAGTCGATACAGTGGGCCATAGTACTTTCTTGAAGACTTTTATCGGTGTTGTTCAAAAGGAAGGTCCCAGGGCTCTCTATAAAGGGTTCTTTGCCTCTATAATCAAGAGCGCACCAACTTCTGCGATATCTCTATGGACCTATGAGTATGTGATGAGACTGATGGATTGATGTTTAATGATACGTATTATATGATAGAGCACTGCGGAATCTTGTATTTTTTGACATGCAATTTGTTCACCAGGTAAAAAAAAAAAGGTCAACTTCGCATGCTTGGCCTTTCTCATAGCATAGGATGCGATAGCGCGTCCGGTTCTAAGTGGATGCATAATACAGGTGATTCATTAATTAACCTACCAACGGATAAAAACCCATAGAACTCATCATACTCTACGTCTTTTTTCCTAATTCTCTCCCTATGGCACAGGGCCAAATCACATCCAATCTCGGAGTTCCGTACTGGGACCATAGAGCAACAAATAAACAAGTTTGATGGGATCTAAAGGCAACTAGATAGTACTCCTGAATTATGGAATCTAATAGAATAGTTCAGTGTAGTTAAACTCCAAGAAAAAAATCGATTAATTTTAAGGCTTTCTGTTAAAAAGTCATTAAAGATTTTCTACAAAAAATCTAAGGAGGTGCAATCAGCACTTACAAAACTTCTAAATTATTAGACTCAGGCAAAGCCTTTCTCAGCTGGAGCGCACAAACGACATACAAAGATATAGCAACGTACAAGCTACCTCACTTTATCATTGAATCATAAAGGGTAACATGCATGTTCTAAACTGCCCACCGAGCTAACAGCGGTCACCAACCAGCAACCACTTCGAAAACCGCAGCTCTTCGTAATACAGAATGCGTTCCAGTACCATTCCAATTGATTGTAGGACCCTGAATTAGTATTGAAGCCAAGACCATCATGGACCTTTACTGATCTTAGACTTCGCCGAGACCCATGAAGTAAGATAAGGTTAGATATGTATGCAAAAAACATAAAACTGAGCAAAGAAATAATAGTAACAATAGTGGAAGATCCAAAAACAATCCGGACCTTCACTAAACTTTCCGAATTCCATGTGAAATGTCCGTCCTTCTCTATTCTAAAAGCACATATTAAGAGTTTAAAAAAACACTGAATACAGCAATCCTCTCGGTGGCCAAGTTGGTTTAAGGCGTCAGACTGTAACGGTATAACAAAGTCATCTGAACATCGGGCGTTCGAATCGCCCCCGAGAGATTTCTTTTTTTGTTTTAATATATGTATATAATTTCCATAAACCTCATTTATCTAACATGAATATTAATTATGTTATTATATAACTGTAGTCTACCAGCCCATTGCTCAGTATTATTCTACCAGGAGCGGCCTGCAAAGAATAGATAATCGATTTCCCTTTTCATACGTGACGATAATAACGAAACGTTAAATATACGTCTATGTATATGACAGATCATAGGCAGCACGTGATATTTTCCTTAACGTCGTCCGCATTTTGAGGCTGCAGGTGCCAATACTTAAATATCAGTCATCCTTGTGGTTCAATGAATTCAATATTTTGTTTTTACTCTTGCCATGCAACCAAGTCTCCTACGCTTGAGGTTCACAAACAAATCATCACTCTAACGTCACTTTAAATCAATCAAACGAACTAAAAAAAAAGAAGGAAAAATAACAATAAACAGTCAACCATAAAAACCAACAACCCGGTACCATGACCTCAAACGAACAAACAGATAAACAAAGCCGTAAACTTCATGCACTTGGTAATACCTCTGTTAATGTCCCAGTGTGGCGAGGTTTGAACAACGGTACCGAGTGCGTATTGATACTCCCACTTTTCATCGAGATACTGTGCTGTTTAGAGTGATAGCTCTTACTATCAGTCAAAGTATCTGCCGAATCACTTAGGCTCAGTGACATTCTCTTATGCTTATTTGTTGGATTGAACTGCAATTCTTTGCCATAAATGAAAGTTTCATTCAGATTCCCCAGGAGTTCAGCTTTGGCTAATTGCTCATAACGGTGTTGCAGCACTTTAAACCTCCATGTTGTGCCTGTTGGAGGGAGGTTATTCACTTCTTCATCAATGTAGGCCATCTCTGTATCCCGTTACAGATCTGACTTGGAGAGGAAAGAAAATTTGTCTCATTTTGCAAAGAATTTCATTATGATGTACAACTTGTTAAAAAGTCGTATGTTCGAGGTGCTGTCGCTTAACGTTGCAGCGCGATCTAGAAATGGGCAGCGGCGATTCGAATATATATCAGAATTTCAGCCACCAAAGAGGTTCGTATATCAACTCCAGAAATCCGCTACAAACCATATAAATCAGCACACTATTACTATGATCTATCGTCTCTATTTTATTTCTGGTTATTTTCTTGTAGGATCATCATTCACAGACCATAACGGAGATACTGGGGATGCACTCTACAAGCAGTTGACATTCATATAAGACATTTCATATAACTAATATATTTCAGCTGCGCAATAGATGTGTCTTCAAGGGCTTCTTCTCACCCAGCCACAGGGCGTGATGTGTGTGGTCTATCAACTCCCCCTTATCGCTTCTTGGATGGATCAGCACACTCAACGGGCCATGGTTTACCTGGTAGAAGTTCAGCAACTTCAGAAAAGTTGCAGGGTCCCTAGTATCGGATTCAAACATACCGTGTCCGTCAGCATGTGGTCCTATTGGTTCGTTGTATGTCTTGAAAAGGCGACAGAGTCCCTGTGCCAACTCATCTTTGAACTCGGATTCGATGGATTGCTTGAACTTTGCGACGTAGGCGACTTGTTCTGGGTCGTCCAGCTTGAAATAGGTATGGAAATCGTAGGAGACGATGGAGTAGTGGAAGGACATTTTTGTTGTTCTGATCTGTGTTCTGATCTTTATTGTGATCTTTATTCTTCTTCTATTCTTCTTCTATTCTTTCGGAATGTCTCAGGATTAAATACCTGTCAAGAGAGATTAGTAACAGTATGAGTAAGCGATTACGATTCCCCTACTGAGGCAGGTAAAACTGACTAAAGACATCACTAATTTGGCATGTACTACCGAACGGATAGTGTAGTACAAGAGTATATACAATTCATTGGGAGCCGATTCTATGGCATTCCTCCAAGAAATGGCGGATTTTCTTTGGGTCCATGAATGGATGGGTACCATGGCCGAAATTGATAATGTAGTGCTGTTTACCACCGCCAAAACCATGGATCATCTCTTCCACTTTACGTGTGATGGTCTCATCAGAACCATAGATGATACCAGGATCCAAGTTACCCTGTAAAGTTACTCTGCTATTGGCGACTTTAACAGCCTGGGAAGGATCATATGACCAGTCTAAAGACACACAGTTATATCCGGATTCACAGAGGTCATCCAATGCATACCAAGAGCCTTTAGCAAAGACTGTCAATGGGATATCCTCTGTGATACCTAACTCTTTCAAACGTGGTTTCAGTCTTGAAGAGATCTGTTTCAAGTAAGGCAAAGAGAATTCCTTGAATTCAGCTGGTGCCAATTCACCACCCCAAGACTCGAAAATCTGTAGCATCTGGGCACCTGCGACGACTTGTTGAGCTAAGAACTCGATAGCAACGTCTGTGATTCTTTGCAGCAACTCGTGAGATGCTCCACGGTACTTAAACAACCACTCTTTAGCAAATCTAAACATCTTGGAGCCACCACCTTCAATCATATAAACCATGAGGGTCCATGGAGCACCACAGAAACCAAATAGTGGGACACGGCCATCCAGCTTCTTTCTGGTGAGTGTAATGGCCTTGAAAGCCCAATCCAACTCTTTCAAGACATCGACATCTTTGGTCAATCTCTCGAGATCTTCCGGTGTTCTCAAAGGCTCAGGGAACTGTGGGCCAACCTTATCAATCATCTTCACCTCCATCCCCATGGCTTGTGGGATCACTAGAATGTCACTAAAGATGATAGCTGCATCGAGGAGGCCATCGAAGTGGTCAATCGGTTGGATTGTGATGGCGGAGGCAATCTCAGCGTCTCTACAAGTCTCGAAGAAGTCACGACCAGCCTTGACCTCGTGATACTCTGGTAGATAACGGCCAGCTTGTCTCTGTTGTTTGTTAGTATCGCTCTAGTATCCCAGGATGCATTATACAACACATACCATGATCCACATTGGTGGTCTTTCAACGTTTTCGCCTATAATCCTCGTTAGTGCTATTCACATGGTAAAAAAAAAGATACCTGCCTCTTGCAGCTCTCAAGATGAGATCGTTCTTCAATGGTGGAAACTCTGGCATCGTGGTGCTTTTTTCTCTCATCTCGTGTTCAGTTGTAGTTGTTGGGCTGTTCGATGTGGGCATTTTTTCCCTCTACGGACAGCAGCTCCGGGTGAACGAGAACATCAACGAACGATACAGCAGTACCAACGAACCAATGAAGTAGGTGAACAGCACAATAATTAGAAGTAAAAAACAAGATTTTGTATTAGGGGCTATGTATATGATTTCATTTTCACATCAATATCAGAGAACTCGTTCTCACAAACGCGCAATCACTGGTTGCCATTCTCGACTTTCACTCGCTTCCTCTCATGTTCATTCTCCAGTTCATCCAATTTGCCCTTCAATTCAGTTTCACGCTGTCTGGATACCTGTTCCAGAGACTCGAGTTCCTGGATCCGGGACTTGTATAAGTCATTCACCAGCTCCAGCTCAGAGATTCTGGTCTTAAGCGATGCCACAGTGTCTTCTTCTTTATTCTCATGTGAGGGTGGTGCCGTCGGTGGGTTTGATGGAGGTCCAGTGGTCAACGAAAAAGCTGAGGGATTCGTTAATGAATGTTGAGGACCAAAACTTGGAGACGAGTAGAACCCAGAGACCGGGTTCATCAAGTTAGACAATGTAGGAGGGCCCGCTGGCACATGTGGTTTGCTCTGCGGTCCTTGAGGCCCCTGAGGCGGAACTTGTGTCTGAGCACCTTGAGGACCATTAAGGGCTGTTGCTGGCGAGAACGGCTTTGCCTTAGCATCTCCTTGGTTTAAGTTTAAAGGTCTCAACATTGAGTCATTTTTATCCATCGACAAGTTTTCCAAAACACCTGCTGCCACTTGGGTCTGCGACAGCTGATGCTGTGACACTGTGGTCTTTGGTGTAGTGCTCAACAACAGCGGCGAGGTAATACTCTGTAGATTCGAGGCAAATTGTGTTGGCACAGAACTTGGATGGTGCAATGGCACTTGTTGTTGCAAATGAGGCGGCAGACGCGGTAAATAACCATGTTCGTAAACCAGAGGGTCATCGTTTCTGGGTAATAATGGTACAAACCCTGGTGAGTTCTGCAATTGGTTCGAAGGGGATAATCTTTTCTTATCACCCAGCATGAAGTCCTTTCGCGGCTTCTTGGAGTCCTTAGCCTTTAGTTCAGGGGTGTTTGGGTTTGACTTCCCATTTATCACAGAACTGCCATTCTGAGGGTGCTTCACTCTATTTCTTGACTTAATAACATCAGTCTTCAGAGAGATTGGTCGAGGACGACCATGAAGCTTGAGGAACAACCCACAGGCATTACACAGCACTTGACCTGTCTCATCCCTTCTCCATAGAGGTGTTGTAGAGGTCTTACAATTCTTGCAGACCGGTGTTGTTAAGGTCGATTTGGTAGTCGTGACACCACCAGCGGTAATATGGGTCGTGGTCTTAGTATTTGGGTGCTGTGGAGGTTTCTTATCCTCCAGGATGGTGCTCTGTAGTACGTCGGCAGCTGCGTGTGTCGACATGTTGCTCTCTTTGAGTAGTGGTTGTTGTACAGACATTCGGGACGTAGTGTTTGATAAAGGGTGAAGTCCGATAAGATATGGTTGTGTGGGCTGTCTGGTGCGGACGTAGGGGCAAACAGATGAATGGGTAGATTATGGGGCGTTATAACTCCCTGATAAAGATGGTCTTCTCTGCGTGTCTCTGTGCGCTGATGAATAGTGAGATAAGCACCTTTCTTTTGGTGATATGGCTGGTTTTGTTCTCCCGTTTGCCTCTTAACATTTTTTTCACTGATTTTTTCTCAATCAGACGTGCCGCTTATCGTTGGTCCCGAAGGTGCAAAAAAAAAAAACGCTGTGTGCCCTTTTAGCCGGAGAGCCCGGGTACCGTGTGTGGTGGAGATTGGGAGGGACCCCTTACAAGGGGTGAAGGGGGTGGCAAGGAAAAGTAGAAGATAAGCCCGAACAGGTGACTGTTCTGAAACTTACGCCGGATGGTCCTGATGGCCGCCGAAAAATAGACAGAGGTCTTGTGTAATTCTCAGACCTTTTTGAAGATAGAAAAGGTTTTTTTATCAGTGCTGCGCAGACCAGATTAGAGAATCAATGACATAAGCGAATTACATAAGCCTGGTAGGGCCAGTACATCTCCGAGTCGTGCACTTCAGCGCTGTCACTCACTCTCATCTCTCTACAGATCGAATTTAGTCTGTGAACAGCGCACTCACAACATTCGCCATGTCGAAGTACAACAATGAGGACCTGTACGTTTACAGATTGGGTGTACAGGTGTTACAGTCACTGGAGTTGATGTACTTTAACAGTGACACGGTGCAGGAGGTTGAACAACAGTTGCCGCCCATCACTATTATTACCCCTACCGCTACCGCTGCGTCCACCCAAGAGGCTAAGCCAATGGTGAGAGACAAGGACTATTACAAGTCAGATATATACAAGCTGAATCTTAAGAGGGAGTCACATGGACTGCCACCACTATCTGAACAAGAATTCGATGAGCTCTGTGAAGTTGAAAGCATATCGGGTTCTGAAGATGAAGATGAAGATGATGAAGATGATTTATATCACGACAAAAAGGACTCCCTTGATACCATCTTTGAAAAAAGCATTGCTCAATTGGAGCAGCTTTCCACTGAAGACCAAGCCGTGGTTTCTCATTTGGCTACAAGATCCCCTTATATTCTATTCAAATCTGCGCTTTTGGATGATCTTACTTGCTTTGGAGCATATAAGTCCTTATTCAACATCAAGGAGATCGAGGACCCTTTGAAGTCCCTTGAAACATGGCAATCCAAACAGGGTAAATCGGCTATCTTCATGATTGGAGGTGGTCATTTCGCAGGTGCAATTGTGAATCATTCTTTGAAATCGATAAAGGGAAATGCTGTAAAGCAAGGCCAAGATCCGAGACTGAACTCCGTGGAGTTCCTTGAACATAAATCTTTCCATAGATACACAACAAGAAGAAAACAAGGTGGGTCACAATCTGCGATGGATAATGCAAAGGGAAAGGCAAATTCTGCTGGCTCCAACTTGCGTAGAGCAAATGAGATGGCTTTACAGAATGAAGTTAGAGAACTCTTATCCCAATGGAGAAAGGAACTTGATCAATGTGATTCTATTTTCATAAGGGCTAATGGTGTACAAAATAGAAAGATCTTGGTGTTCGATGGTTCTCCATTAAAAACAGATGATACAAGGATAAGATCCATACCATTCACGACAAAGAGACCAACAACTACTGAATTGAAAAGAGTTTGGTTAGAATTGACATCATTGACTATAACAAGTAGACCAAAGGTGGACGATAAGAAGTTGAAACACAGGCTAGTTCAGGAACAATTGAAGCAATCCCAACAACAGAAGATCAAGCAAGTTGATGAAGTCACACCAGAGGAGAAACACACTCGTGAAATCATTGGCTTCTTAAAGAAATCCAGAGGTCCAGTGTTGATAACATATATGAAGAAACACAGCTTGTCCCCAGATTTCCAATTGGTACCAGATCAAGAGTATTATCATACCCCTACGGTCTTGCATTATGCTAGTGCGCACGGTATCAAGAACCTCATTGGGGTGCTTCTTAAAACGTTGAAATGTGATCCAACAGTTCAGAATAAGTCTGGAAAGACACCATATGACTTATCGGCCAATACCTCTGTCAAACAGGCATTCCGTATAGTTCGTCATGAATTGGGTGAAGGCGCCTTCGATTGGGATAAGGCACATGTGGATACCCCAATATCGCGTGATGAAGTTGAACGACAGGAGCAGGAGAGGCAGAATCAGGAAGCTGAAGAAAAGAAAGAGTTACAGAGAAAGGAATTGGAGAAAAAAGCAGAACCGATTTCAGCACCAAAGCAGAGGTTAGGAGGTGTTTCTCTCTCGCAATCCAATATTAATTCATTGACAGACGATCAGAGGATGAGACTAATGAGGGAGCAGAGAGCTAGAGCCGCGGAGGCTCGGATGAAGTTACAGCAGCAGAAGTGATAATCATAAACAGTATCAGAAATAGCATAGAGCGATGAAGAGTACAGTAGTACAGGCGTAATTAGTAATACATTTGTATCAAACTTAATGCAATAATAGTCTAAATGCTTGGCTTATTAACCTTCGTGAGGATGTATGACACTAAGGATGGATCCCTCATGACAATGTTCTCAACAGCCTGATCACCGATAGGAACATTAATAGGATCAACCTTCCTAGGATCAAAGTGTTTGAAATCAACAAGACATTTCTTTATAGATTTATTTCTGTCCTGGTTATCAACCATCGATTCGTTCTTATAATCCAAAGCAGAAACCCATGTGTTCTTCTTAGGTGCATTTTCTCCAGCCTCTTCTTCATCTTCTTCATCTTCTTTATCGTCTTCATCAGAGTCAACGACATCTTCACCGAGACCATCACATCCACATTCGATTAAATCATGGGTATTACTCCTTGTACCTCTCTGTACTGTGAACAGATCTTTCAGATCGTTCATGTTGAATACATTGTCCTTTGATTCATTCTTATTATCCAAGAATTTATCGGACAGGTTGTTCTTCATCAGTTGTCTCTGAAATATTTTTTCATCAATCGTGCCGGTTGTAATCAATCTATAGATGAAAACAGGCCTCTTCTGGCCATCTCTATGTATACGGGCCATGGCCTGAAGGTCCACTGATGGGTTCCAATCATTATCAAAGAGGATTAACCTGGAGGCACCAATGAGATTTAAACCAACACCACCCGATTTGGAGGATAACAAAAATGCGAATTTCATGCTTTGTGGTAACGTATTGAATTTATTCACCAATGAGTCACGATCCTTGTTAGGGGTAGAACCATCGAGACGAGAATATGTGAAATTCAGCTTATCCAGTAGGGATTGTAAGATATCAAGTGTTTGAGTATAGTTTGAAACAAGCACCACCTTTTCACCTTGCTGATAGATCTCCTTCAAAAGCTCTAGTAATACAGTAATCTTCCCACTTATTGTGGAACTTATAATGGGCTTATTACTGAACTCTTTGAAAAGTTTGTCTGAAGTAACCAATGATGGTGAGTTACATATCTTCTTGAACATAGTGATGAGGCCCAAGGTACTCGTTGTATTTGTAGCCGAATTGATTAATGCAGTAAAACGATGTGAGTTCAGGACTTCGTTGAATAACTTCATCTGTAATTCAGTCGGAGGACAGAACAGGACAACATCTGTTCTTGGTGGAAGGTGATTTAAGATTACAGATGCCGTACGTCTCAATATGAATGGTTTGGTGAGGTTGATCAAGTCTTGTGATTTATCTTCACCATTCTGAACAACATCTTCATCATGACAAGTCGTCTCTCTAGCTCGCAGTATAGGGTTCATATAGTTCTTCTTGAACTGGTTGAATGTTCCAAGGATCCCAGGATTGATGAAGTCGATAATATTGAAGAACTCAGAAAGATCGTTCTGTATAGGCGTACCTGATAGAAGCACTTTCCTTTCAATGTTCAATGAATTCAATGCCTGAAGAGTCTTATTTGAGTTATTCTTAAGACGATGACCCTCGTCACAGATGAGTAAGTCAAATTCACACTGTGACAATTCATTCTTCATGTTAAGAATTTTCTCATATCCCATTATGAGCACATGATACACTTTAGCCCTGGAGAAGTTCTTTATATCTTGTTTATCTTTGACTGTGGTGTTCTTACTGTGGAGAGTCAGCACATTGACTCTATTCATCGGTAACCATTTCTTGAATTCCCTCTTCCAATTGGCAATCAACGTAACAGGACATGCGATGAGTATTTTACTGGCGACTGGATTGCCAAATCCGTCCGGCGACTGTTTCAAAAGAGTCCATATCAGCGCGATGGTCTGCAATGTCTTACCCAACCCCATATCATCTGCTAATAGAGCACCATGTCCATCGAAGCCTCGATGATCCATAACACATTCATAGAGGAACTTAACACCTCTGACCTGGTGTGGTCTCAAGGACTTGGTGAGGAATGGATCAATCACAACATCTGTGTCATGATCATGGCGTTTCTTCATCACAATGGCACCTTCCGCAGATGGGTCAAAGAGAGGTTCGCCCTTCCTTGGTTTCATAGGTTGGTCATGCTTCAAGACCACTTGCTTGAATTGTTTATTCAGCATTTTAGGTTCCCCTTTGATGACAGGCGCCATCACACGCTTTACAGGTTGTGGCTCTTCATCAACTTTCACCGTACCGCTCTTGGTGAACCCTTTGATCTTTTCAACTTGCTCCACGTCAGTGATCTCACCCATAACTTCAAGCTCGTATGGCCCCATGGAGAACACCCCATCAGTAGTGAACTTAGCAACACTCCCAATGCGAGATCTCTCTTTGAACCTCTCAGACTCGTCTAATCTGAAAGACAGGAACGTCGGGCCCAGCACCACAACGCCATCACCGTCCCATGTTTTGTTCTTTTTCATCGTCTGCTTCCGCCATACCACTTCGAAATATCGCAGGTTATCAGCACTGGGCACATGCTCTGTCTTTGGTCTCTTCGTCTCTGTAAAAGACGCCACTAGCGGTCTCTTCATGGGCGCCTTCGGCACAGCCCCCGGGGCAGCTGAGCTGGTAGTGGTACCGGCCATCCTTGGCGGTCTGAAGGGCGCATTAGCACCGCTGGAAGTCGGACGGCGGTACATCTCTCTTGTCGGTGGGTCCCTTGTTGGTGTTGATTCGCCGTACCGCAGAGATCGTAAACAAACACGCGGGTCGCGTCGTTTAGAGGGAAAAAACCGACCATCATTAACATATCCAATAAAAGAAGGAACAACTCATAGAAACAACAGCACCAAATGGCCGTATACACAGCTACCACAACCGCTCCAGTAAACATTGCTGTATGTGTTATCTTTTTTTTACACTCTTTTATTGTCATACTGACATCCCTACCAGACCCTCAAGTACTGGGGCAAGAGGGACAAAACTCTCAACTTGCCAACCAACTCATCCATCTCCGTGACTCTATCCCAGAATGACTTGCGCACATTGACTTCCGTTGCCACGTCTGAAGCATTCACTGAGGACAAACTCTTTTTGAACGGTAAGGAGGAATCTCTCGCCTCCGAGAGAACCCAGATGTGTTTGAAAGACCTGAGAACTTTGAGAGGTGAACTCGAGGCCTCTGACGCCTCTTTGCCAAAGATCTCTGATTGGAAGCTCCAGATTGTCTCTGAGAACAATTTCCCTACCGCCGCCGGTCTTGCATCTTCTGCTGCCGGTTTCTCTGCCCTCGTGGTTGCGATTGCCAAGTTGTACAAGCTTCCACAGTCCATGTCTGAGATTTCCAAGATCGCTAGAAAGGGCTCTGGTTCAGCGTGTAGATCCTTATTTGGTGGTTACGTTGCTTGGGAGATGGGTGACAAATTAGATGGCTCTGACTCTAAAGCTGTTGAAGTTGCCCCGTTGGACCACTGGCCAAACATGAAGGCTGCCATCTTGGTTGTCTCCGCTGATAAAAAGGATACACCATCTACTAGTGGTATGCAAACCACAGTGAAGACATCTGATCTGTTCCAATGGAGAATCAAAGAGGTTGTACCAAAGAGATTCGAAGAGATGAAGAAGTCTATTGTGGAGAAGGATTTCCCAACTTTTGCTGAACTTACGATGAAGGATTCTAACTCTTTCCATGCCACTTGCTTAGATTCATACCCACCAATCTTCTACTTGAACGATACTTCAAAGAAGATCATTAAACTCGTCCATGCCATCAACGAATACTACGGTGAAATTGTCGCTGCTTACACTTTCGATGCTGGTCCAAATGCTGTTATTTACTACCTGGAGGAGAATGAATCCAAGGTGTTTGGTTTCTTGTACAAACTTTTCAGCAAAGTGGAGGGCTGGGAATCCAAGTACTCTAAGGAGCAACTCTCTGCATTTGCTTCCGAGTTTGAGACTTTGAAGCAGAAGGTCAACTTCTCCCTCGATGAAGAGATTCAGAGTGGCGTCTCTAGAGTTATCTTGACCAAGATTGGCGCTGGTCCACAAGACACCACAGAATCGCTTGTCGATGCCGAAGGCAACCCGAAGTTCTAATATTACTTCAAACCTAATAATTTTTAGCTAATATAGACCAAAATCTGCATCGCTATTGTAATGAATAGAATCAGTTGTAGACACAAAAAAGAGGAAATCAATTTATATATATAGCACAGAATCGAGCAAACACAATCGCATTGTAAAAATACACACAAGACCAAAATTAACAGATTGTTCTCTCCATCCTGCCTGTTAAAAGAAATACCAGATAAGCGAGTTAAGTAAAAGAGAAATTTCAATAGAATGGCCCGTTTTTAATCATCAGTAAACACCGCATCTTTAGATCAGCTAGCCAGCCAGCCTTTTATTTCAGACCTTGTTCCATCTCCAGATTCTAGCCTTACAATCACCACTGCCAGTGGCAAACATACCGGCACCAGAAATGGCATTGTTGGCTACAGAAACACTGATGACAGAGTTTCTGTGACCTTGCAACATCAAGAGTGGGTCACCGGTCTTTTTCTCCCAAAAGATGACACCACGGTCCTTAGAACCGGAGAGAATGTATTGACTATCTGGAGAAGAACAGACAGAGAGCACAAAATCCTTGTGGCCAACGTAGGTAACCTCACAAGCAGTGACGTTCTTTCCTGGAGAAGTGGTGGCGCTGTTACCCAACTGCTTCAAGGACCATAACTTGACGGTTCTATCCAAGGAACCAGACGCAACTTCAGTGCCGCTAGAAGTGAAGGCAACTGAGTAGACAGAATCCTTGTGACCAGTGCCAGCCTCGTTCTCAGAATCCAATCTTTCAACGAGGAAGCCGGTAGAGGAATCCCAGACACGGACGGTACGGTCAAGGGAACCGGCAGCGATCAACTTACCGTCTGGCGAAACAGCAACGGTGGTGACACCATCTTCAATAGACAGAGTCAAAGAGCACTGGCCAGTGTTCAGGTCCCAGATTCTAACTGTTCTATCACCGGAACCAGACACGAGTCTCTGGCCATCTGGGAAAAAGTCCAAGGAGTAAATGTCCTGTTCATGACCTTTCAAGTACTTGGTGATCTTTCTAGTGGACAAGTCCCAGATTCTGATAACCTTGTCTTCGGCACCAGTGGCCAAGAACTTACCATCTGGGGAGAAACAGACGGATCTGATGTACAGATCAGCACTAGAGCCAGCATTCTCAGCAGCGGTGTTATCGTCACTCAGCCTAGCAACGAGCTCACCGGTCTCGACACCAAAGACTTGGGTGGTCTTGTTACAACCAGTGGCGAGGAATTTACCATCGTTAGAGAAACGAACACAGCACACGACAGAAGAATGGTCCAAAGAGTGGATAAGCTCGACATCAACAGATTTTGGCAGGGCTGGGTTGTACAGCACGTAGTACTCCTGGTGCATCTTCTTCAAATGTGGAGCCACGGCAGAAGAATCCAAGTCTTGGAGGAACGGTGGAATCTGCTTGTTGTGGGTGGCCCTGGCGTTAGCCGGGACCAAGTAACCGTTGTCAGCAATTGAACCTTGTGCTGGGTTTGGGGTTGGAGCAACTGGTCCGACAACAGCTGGTTGAACTGCTTGCGCTACTGGGGCCTGTTGCTGCTGCTGTTGTTGTTGCAGCTGAAGCTGCTGTTGTTGTTGTTGTTGCTGTTGCTGTTGCTGTTGCTGTTGCTGTTGTTGCTGCTGATGTTGCTGTGGAATCACAGCAGTGGGAGCAGTCTCAGGCTTTGGCTGGGAAGGAGATTGTTGTGGGACAACCGGTGGGAGCTGCTGCTGTTGATGCTGTGGGACTTGTGTTGGCGGTAAGTTCTGAAGTTGTGGTGGCTGGGATTGCACTGGAGGCAACTGTGAAGGTGGTTGCTGAGGCGTGTTTGTAGAAGAGCCAGGGCCAAACTGGTAGGAGCCTGGCTTTGGAAGGCTGGAGGAGCCATTACCCAGAGCCGGTGGGTGCCCTTGCTGTGGCTGCTGTTGCTGGAACGAGGCCAATTGCCTATCCTTCAACTCGAGTTCATTCTTCAATCTGCCGATTTGCTCCTCGTACGCCTCTTTGATCTTTCTATGTGCCATTTCGAGCTCATAGACGGTCTGTCTAATCTGCTGCATCTCAGTGGTCTGCTGGGTGAACTTGAGATCGTACTCGTTCTTGTGGAGTCTGAAGTTTGAGGCCTCATTGCTCACGTTTTCGAATTCCTCTTTGATGGCATCCAACAACTCGTTGAGCCTTTGGTAGTTCTGTGGTCTCGGAGGATACGACATTGCTTAGAAGTAGCACACACACACACGCAATAGCACTGTTAGAAGCCTTGGATTATTCACACACACACAGACACACACACAAGGAGAGAGAGACAGAGAGAGGGAACCAGATGCGCGGGTCTTGTTGCGTCTCCCTTTTTTTTTGACACAGTTCTCTGTTATTCGTCGAGGAGGGGGTGAACACTTTTCGCTCCGTTGCCAAATTTGATGTTCCCGCCGCGCGCAGGAGGCCCAGAGGCCGCGGCAGGGTTTGGCCAGAGCCCCTTTGATTTTTCTCCTTTCCGCGAAAAACACACACACAACAACAACAAAAACAACAACAACGACACACGCAGTACGGACGGAAGTGGCTGGAAACGGACAATACGAGGGCACACATCCATTTGCGGAAATGGCGAAAAAGTGCGAGCGCCAATTGGCACGCCAGTTTTTTGCACACGTTGGTCCGGTTTTGAGCGCTTGGACGGAGTTTTTTTTTCCTGATCTCATCTCGGCCGCTGCTTAGGAAATGTAAACAATCAGACACAACACAACACCACGAAGACAAGAGAAAGGACAAAAAGTCTGTCCAACGCCACACCCGCGGGTCTAAAAAAGTCAATCATGCCGCCAAGGAAGAGAGCCACAAGGGCATCCAAGAAGAAGGAAGAGGAGGAGCAAGTGGACCAGGTCGACGAGGTACAAGAACGTATGTTATGTGATTCCCTCCGGATTGAGCGATCAACCTCTAACGGCCAGTATAGCACCAAAGAAACAAACAAGAAGAAAGTCCAGAAATAGGGTAACTCCAAACACCACATTGGACTCAATTGCAGGCCCAGGGTCGGTTTTAGAGAAGAAGGCAGAGGGCCCGGAATCACCAAAGGACCCAACCCCAGTAAAACAACAACCAAAGGCTAAGGCCAAGGCCAAGGCTGCGACCGCAGCCGTAGCCGTCGCCGTGGCTGCGGCTACAGCGAAGACAACTACAAAGAGTAGTAAACTGGTACCTGAGCCAGTAAAGAGTTCTACTCCAACTCAAAAAGTCCAACCGGCATCACAAAAGACCGATACTCTTCCACATCAATCACCGTCAAAGAGAGTGGGCATTCCAAGCTCAAGATTACCATCTCCTACGAAGAAACAATCATTAGCTGGGAAGATTGATCCGCTCGACGTCAAGAAGGCGGAAGCAGTGGTGCATAAAGCGTTCTCGAGCAGAGATACCGCAAAACTCTCCGGTGTACTTGACGATTTGAAAACTACAAGGGCAGAGCAGATCTTCAATGATTACAGGGCAAATGCCGAGATTCGTTTCAGGAATTCCGATGATCTGATATCTTCTTTGACATCGAGAAACAACGAATTGGCTAATGAGGTCAACAGTCTTAGATCTCATGTTGCATCCTTGGAGAAGCAGACTTCCAATGTGAATGAGGAGGAACAGTTCCAGAGTCAGTTGATCTTGGACATGATGGAACAGATAGTCGGATTGAGGATTCACAGAGCACAGGAGACAGATGATGCCTTGTCATTTGACTGTTCCCAATCTGGAAAGAACGGCAGTACGTATCAACCATCTCGTTATTACCCCCGGATAATTCTTACTAACAACTTCTCAACCAGTTTTGGATTACAAGTTGACAATCTCCAAAGAAGATTCATCAGAGATCATCTATACCCCGATGAACGCATCAGATGAAGCTGAAGCCCTCAAGAGCTACTTACCAGATTACTTCTTCGATAACTTGACTTTTCCACTAGATACCCTCCAGCAGTTCTACCACAAGATCTACCGTGGTCTTAACAAGTGAGTTGAATGACTACACATATCTGTACTATGTAATAAAAGCGAAACATGTCAGTGCTCTATTTTTTTATTGATTGTCTGTACCTCTATTTCAAATCAAGGGAACCGTCCTCCTTGATGACGATTCTCTTCAAGAGATCCTTCTTCTCATCCTTGGACATCTTTTTCAAAGCCTTGTAAAGATCTTTACCCTTGTGGTCTTTCAATGATGGCTTAGAAACCTTGGAAGTTTTATCCGCCGTTTCCTTCTTCTCCTTCTTCTCCTTCTTCTCTTCTTTCTTTGGTTCAACCTTTGATTCAGGCTCAGCCTTCTTCTGTTGTGATGCCTGCTGCGGTTGTTTCTTCTTTGGCCTGTACAATGCCTTTTGGTACTTCTGGTCTTCTGTTATACATTGAGTGTGCTGTCTGTATTCAATACCGTTGAAAGTAGTAGAACAGTCAATACAAGTGAAGTAAGCACCGTAACATCTCTGGGAATGTTGGTCTGCCTTTTTCTTGAGCATGGACTCATTACAAACCTTGGGGTACTGTTAGCATAATGATATTTCTGTGTATGTTATGTTAACTTCCAGTACTCACCTCACAACTGAAAGTGACCATCGCGTATGAATTTATGCGTGTTCGATAGAGCTCGGAGTATTACAGCGTTGAAATCTTTTGTGACAAAATTTTCCCTTTTCGCAGAGATGAGCTTCCACCCCGCGAAGCTCTTCCGAAAGCTACAACAAAATCGTCTTTATATCAAATTTTATTATTCTGTTGGACTAAGGTCTATTGAAGAGAAACGTAGTTGGATGGGAATAGACCCTTCTCACCATTCTCCAATTCACCTAACCACCAGTCCTCGTCGATCATCTGGATGTTGACGATCTTTTGACCTTCAGCGAATGTCAACTCGTTGTCTTCAGAAGCCTCATAATCGTATTCAGCAATGGCAATGATGAGTTCGCCTTCATCTTGCTCAGGCTCTTCTTCTTCAAATTCTGGTTCAGCCTCTGGCTCTGGCTCTGGCTCTTCTTCTTCTTGTTCTGGAACTGCACTACGAGAAGGTGGTGGTGGAGGAACTGCACTTCTAGATGGCAAGGTTGGTGCAGGTTCTTCCTCTTCTTCTTCCTCCTCCTCCGGTTGTTGCTCTTCTTTTTCTTCTTCTTCCTCCTCTTCTGGTTGTGATACTGGGAATGGCGCACGTTTTGGTACCACATGCTCTTCCTTCTCTTCTACTTCAGCCTCCAGAGCCAAATGATCAAACTTACTCTTCAAACCAGAGACATTGACCTCGTTGTTCTCCTCTTTTGAAACAGACTTGTTTATAGGTTCCGAAGCAGGAATGGATCCACCAGCAGCCTTCTGCTTTCTCTCAGCCCATAATTGAGCTGGGGTCTTGCCGTTATCCGAACCGAAGTCTTTCGAAATACCACCAGAGGCTGGAAGCTTGTTGATACCAGAAGAAGGTAATGGCGCCTTAACAGGGACGGAAGCGGATTTGGTTTTCAAATAGTCATCAAGCTCTTGGTCTCTTCTGAGTCTATCCTTCTGCTTCAATTGTTCAACCTCCAATCTTGGATCTGGTCTAGCCTTCTCCTCCTTGATGACTTCTTGCAAGTTAACCTTACCAATTGGCTTCCATGCTGGGACATTTGGCTTCAATGGCTCCTTTGTCAAGTCTCTCTCTTGCACCTCTGGCTCGTTCCATTCATCTTCCTCAACGACAATCTTCTTGGCGACAGCCGGCTTGATGATTTGTGGTTCCTCTTTCTTCACAGGAGCTGGAGTTGGCTTGGAGACAGCTGGCTTCGGGATTGAGGTAGCAGGCTTTGGAACGAATGGCTTTGGAGTTTGTCTAGCAGATGAAACAGCAGGGGAAGCGTTTGACCTAGAAGCCTGGATAGAGTAACGAGCACCGGCGGCAGCACTCAATCTGGACAGCAAGTCTTGCTTGTCCAAGTCATCAGAGTCTCTGGCGGTGACTTGGACGTGGTAACCTTTCAAGAGTCTGGACACCTCGGCAAAGTTCTGTGCAAACGAAGACCTGGACTTCAATGGAGCAGAATCTGGACACCAGCCGATAAGCAAGTTTTTGAAAACATCCGAGTTTGGTGGGTTGACTCTAGCAAGACCGAATTGGATCTGAGATTCATCAAATCCTTGGAGAAACTCATCAAAATCGGTACCTGTTTCAGCAACTTGGTAAGCTTTTGAGCTATCTGGCCCAAAAATAACCCAGGTGAAATCAACGTCACCCCTAACGACATGTTCGTAGGCCTTCTGAATGTCCTTACCGTGAGTGGATAGGTTGATCTGTTCCATTTTTATCGAGCTTTTTATTGAAAGTTTACCTCCTTGCTTTAGTGTTTGCGTGTTGAGATTCCCATCAACATCAATGTCCTCCACCCCCTTGGGCTCCAGCGAGGTGGCCCAAACGCAAATCCGGTAGTTCCGAGGACTCTGGTTGCGGACACGACTCTATATGGATTCCCCGATCTTTTCGAAAAGACCATCGAGAGATCATCAACAGTATTTCGATAGAACTCTGTGTTCCAGTTCTACGATCATACCATTACAAGTATAAATGAAGCACAGATGCCCGTGGCTCATATGGTCATTCTCCTAATTGGTTGAGTGGGCACCCACCGGATAAACCACTTTTGTCTTTAACGTATAACCCCAACAGATCAATTGCCTGATAGTCCTGTGTATATGTGTACATATATTTTCTAAAGCGGTCATTTTAAGGATGTTCAACCTTGAAAAGATCGGATCATATCAACCTTCACTTGGTACCCTGTACCTGTATGTATATCAAGGTACCTAGACTTGAAAAGCCGGCACTGTGATCCGATTTCGATGTTTGTCGGTGGGGTCACGTCACTATGGTCACAAATAGGATCAGTGTTGGGTAGAGCGCAACGCCGCTTAAGACCGTCACGAAGCCTGTACGATGGAGATCTTTGATTTATGAGATCGATTCAAAGGCAGGAGGACTGATACTGTAGGTAGACTATTATTCATATATTCGGCGACCTTTCTAATTTTCAGGGAATGAACACGGGCAGCTGACTTTCAAGACTTGCTTGATGTTGAAAATAGGGTGCCACGCGACCCCTGACCTATAGCTGCATGGCTTAGAGATAGCGACCCCAAATCCTCAACCAAGAAGTTCGAAATTGAATTGCGGATACCGCAACGGTTCATAGCATTCACTGGGAAGTGTTCATAGTGCCTCATGAAAGGCTGTTATTTCGAAAGCCCCAACACAGCGTATGAGCAAGACCACAGTACTCTTCGCATATGCCAGTACCACAGGACCGCGGAACCATTCTAATCACTCAACTACACGCGTACAAAATTTTATGAACAATGTTTCCTATAACATATGATTTCTTATGTATATCTTATGCTCTGTGCAGTATCATGATTCACCAGTTTTCCGAATGAGATTGATTTCAGGTTCATTACTAGATTAGCATCTACATTTAGGATAGATATCTACACACGTCAAAATCATAAGTTTTACGCCAGTTCAGGACAAAGTATGTACATACATACGTACATACATAGTACAGAAAGAATACCAAATGAGTTGAACAGGCGTATGGCCATACTGCCGGCTACAAATTACCCGACTCTCCCGTTTGACTGCAAGTGTACATACGTATTATTCCTTCAACTGGCGAGCTGTCAACAATCCAAAAAACCCAAATACTATGGCCTACGAGAACTTGAAATTCATGCAAAAGCGAGACAAGTCGCGAAACATGGAGCCTGAACTTTATAGTATTGATTATCAGGCTGAATTACGTGCATACGGAAGAGACATTCATGCAAATCAAGGTTTACATAAACTCCTCGGGATTCATGATCAATCGCAAACCAGAACTACATACTTATTTTTTAAGCAGCATCAAACGACAGCAGGTGTCTCAAATAAAAGAGGTGATTGGAGTGCAGTAGGTGCGAGTGACCAAATGACGGAAGGGACGCCAGATATCTTGCGTTGTGTCCTATGCGGCCTGTCAAATTGGCAAGAATAGCATCGATATCCAAGTGAGCCAATGTATTCGCTGAATGTAAGACCATACTGTACTATTTCTTTATGGTCTGTACTATTTCTTTATGGTTTACGCTGTTAGATCCAACTGTCGCAACTCTTATACTCAAGACTTGCATGAACCTCTCAAGCCTTATACACCGAAGCGTTCTCTCACATCGAAGAGTACTTTTTGTCTCATCTTGAAAGCCAATATAAAAATCTAAAGCACATAAAGAATTTCGGATACAAGTACCGTGGAGACCCTTTTTGAACCAAAAAAGTCGCAAGACTCGCCTTAATAGCTTGCATAATAGTTGATCCCTAGTTGGATTTTTTGTCAGCCCAAACTTCAGAATATCCAATGAGGCGTGGAGTCACTGATCGATTTTAAGTTTTCGCTACTGAATTAACTCTTATCTGGCAAGCTATACATTAAAAGTCTTAATTGAAAGCGGTTATTTCCAGCTTCAGTTTTATTTGAAGGATTTTAAACCAGCAAATCTGTGGCCGGCCAGTCAGAGCTTCAAAATGGAAAGGGCCAAAATCAACCTAATTCGTGGGCACGTATGCACGTGTCAAAAAGAAGTCAAAGGGAGGCGGAAGATCTACAAAGTCTATGCAGCTCTCGGAGATTGTACGGCTGCAATGTACCGTACTGCGTCTCTTCATACTCATGTCCGCAGCAGGATCATCACCTCATCTCACTCACGCCCAATATGCGTAATTCACTTTTAGGGGGAATGCTGGCCAGCCTCTCTACAGTCCACGCACATGAGGCGCACCAATCTTGCAGTGAGATGTGAAGCGTGTATGGCGTATGGTTTTTATATAACATTTGGCCCTTCCTCTCATTTCGTCCATTGCTACAGTCAAGTTCCAATTAGTATCAATCAATTTCAACATACAATGCGTTCTGTGATACCACTTTCTCTCTTCGCTTCCCTCACGGCGGCTCAATCTTTGTTAACTCCAATATCCTACACGTCCACTCTCGAGGCATACTACTACTTCCGCAACGGTTCTGCTGGCATTCAAGTCAGTAATGAAGGTATCACTATCACGGGTACCTTCCAGAGCACTGAGGACATTTGCAGTACACTTGATGGTGCTCAAATCGTCTATTTTGCTGATGGCGCTGAGGGTACTTTGCTTACATCGAACTGTTGGAATGTCTACTACATGGCCACCGCAGACCAGAAGCTTTTGAGCTGGTCCTCTTGTGAGGAGTTCCCATTCTATGAATCCATTTGTGGTCCATTAGACGCCAGCACCTCTTCCACTTCTGCCACTTCTGCCGCTTCTGCCGCTTCTGCCACTTCTGCCACTTCTGCCATTTCAGTCACTTCTATCAAGTCGAACGCTTCTATCACTTCGAACACTAATAGCATTTCTACCACAGGTGCCACCACCACCACTTTTGCTTCCCCTGGTTCGACTGTCAGTCAACACACCACAACCTACCAATCCGGTACCGCTGTTGTCAATGACCCAGTTTATAAGGTTATTGGCGGTACATCCACAGTCGTCACCACCACTCTTGCGAACGGTGAAGTTACGTCCTACACCACACTTTGCCCTATCACTAATGAGGCTGCTGGCACTACAGTCATCACTATTACCTCCTGTTCAGAGAATAAGTGTTCTGAGGTCCCAGTTACCACTGGTGTCAGTCTTATCACTAAAGTTGTCAGCAATGTTTTGACCACTTACACCACTTACTGCCCACTTACAACGTGGACACCAACAGTGACTTCTACCTCTTCTGGTACCACATCTGTTGCTGAAGCCAATAAGTCTGTTGCAACTACTTCTGCCATTATTTCCTCTACTGCTAAGGCCACCAATTCTTTTGCTACTACAGTTGTTGTTGCTGCTGAGGGTGTCACTTCTGGTACGACCGCCAAAGTCACTATTACCGGCAAGACAACTGAAGCTTCAGCTAAATCTTCTACTGAAATTCAAATTCTGCAGGCCGCTACGAGCACTAGTACCAGAGGCGTCTCTTCGACTGCTGCAATTTCCACTTTCGAAGGTTCTGCTGACAAGTTGAGCACTTTCTCTAGTGCGTTGGCTCTTGCCGTTGCAGCTCTCTTCTTCTGAGTGTTTCTAAAACTTATAGCCATGTTTTGTTACAAATTGTTTTTTGCTTCTGTTTAATCCATAATAATGAACTTTTCTTATGAATCGGATACCGCCTGTAGTGTGATGTCGTTTCTACAGCGATTTCATACGAATTCGAAGACTGAATCGTGGTTTGGCCACCACGAAGTTTCGAACCTGTTCTCTTTTGGGCTTTATCGTGTGATAAAATCGAAATCGAGCTGTGAACATAGTGTGTTTAGATGCGATGCAATCAAACGAGGATCAACATCCACTGTAGCGAGACTATCGTTTGAGGAGCTTCTACAAGGCGGCCCAGAGATGATGGATCGTCAAGTCATCAAGGCGTTTAGGACTTACCAATACTCGCAGATTCTATGCAATTCGTTCCTTCAGCTATTGTTGCGACTGTCGTTGTTAGAACTTTAAGTTGGGTGTGCTCGTCAGCAGGACTTATCGTGTGTAAAAATGAAGCGATCAACTCAGGTAATGAAGGCGTATATGGGAGTTCATAGGATGATACAATAACCAGCCAGCATAAATCCCAGATGTACTTGACCCGCCGGCAAGTCAGAACAGACGTGTGACGCATTGATTTATGAGAGAGATGAGCGATCTTCATACACATCCATTTGAAAATTTTATGCTTTTTTTGAGCGTAGCCGCTCTTCTCTTACGTTATAGATAGGTGTGGGCATGATGATGATCGAAATATGTTCATCATCACCGCCAATTATGGACGACACAAACAGCAATGGGGAAGGAGGTGTGCATTGTTCTGTTCTTATAAACACTGATAGTCATACTCACAAGTCTGGACTTCAGTGTTACATTTATGTCCACAGGACATTTTTCTCGGGATCGAACTAGGTACGTAGGTGAGTATTTTTCCAAGCTCCAATGCCTATCTGAATTGATACAAATCAGCACAAACTGCTCGAAAGACATATTAGAGCTAGGTACATATATACATAAATAATGGCGGAAGCAGTATCAGGCCATATTGGCAACTCCGCAAGTTAAAATGTGACCAGTAAGTAAATTCTAATTCAGAATTCGCAAGTACTTATTCACAGAAAGAAGCATTGCCCACGCCCACCCTGCGAAACATTGATAAGTAGTCCACTTTTTGATGGACAGTGTACCACTCCATTATAGGCCTAGGCCACTCCATTATAGGCTTAGGCCACTCCGTTATAGGCTTAGGCAGTAGAATTACCGACCATAAGACTTCCAAGCCGAGTTGAATTGTGAACGCAACTATCTTTAGTAGAGAGTAATGACTTGCGTAGTGTACTTACAAAGCTACCGTCGACATGATACAACAGTTCATGATGCTCATCCTCCATCAGAAGTCGGCAGTGATGTTGGCTGGCCACGGCACAGACGGTATTGTTGAGTCTTGAACAGGTTGCCTCGAATTTAGTATTTTGGGTCGCCCGATGCAGTCGGGGAAGGTTGACATGGTTGTGAAGCCTGCACAGCAGGCGCGTCCTTTTGTAAATCACGAAACACACATCTGCACTATCTCTTCACAGCTCATGTAATGTGCACATCTCGGAGATAAGTTTGTATTCGTCGTGGGGACAATTGCAGGATCATGCAGAAAGTTCGGCTGGCTGCTGTATATAACTGTCCCCTCTGAGCCCAATAGAGTTCCAAGGACCAAGAATCGTGCTTTTCAAATCTCTGTTTGAATAATCGCCTTGCTGATGTTAGTGTTCTTGGCCCAGTCTGCAGTAGACTTACGATTTTAGTCGGACGGCAACTAGCTCCCATCTGACGCCCGCGAGTGGTGAGAATCTGGATTTAAAAGTCCCATAAATTAGCAAAGCAGACATATCATACGACTATCCCTTATTTGAACGCTAAACTTGATTCCTCACAATATGGAGCCATACGCCAACCATGGAGGATCTAGGGAGAGCTTCTCTCATATCTTTCCTAATTCGGCAATTCAACGAGCCGACCTTGCAGCGAGTTACATAAATATGTGTACAAGGAGAGCTCAAGTTCTCATCACGGCTGCAAGAAGCCGCAGTCCTTTCTTACAGACATGGACCCGCCTCTTCAATGCGCGCGTGTGTTCCCAAGTTCTGAACAAGCAGTATCTGGGATTCTCATGGGCATGATCCTTATACAAATACTCTGTTGCGTCCTGTTCCCGCTCTTTGTCCTATCAATTCTACTCTAGACGAATCAATTCAACTGGAAAGGTACTACCATAGCGTTTGAATTGTGATCAAAACATCAACAAAGATGCTTTCGCTACCGATCTTATTTCTTGTGGCACAGGCTCTTGCTCGTACTACTACCACAGAGGACTTCACCGCTGTTGCCAGCTCTTCTTCATTCTCCAAGGAGCCAACTACACCATTGAGTGATTCTTCTTCTCCAACAGTATCGCCTTCCACATTTGCTGCGTCTACAACATCATTCATCGAATCCTCTTCCCCAACAGTATGGCCTTCCACATTTGGTTCATCTACTAGTGCATCTACTAGAGCATCTACTACACCACTCCCTGAATCTACTTTCCCAACAGTGTCACCTTCAACATCAGGTGACTCCACCACCGCTCCTCCAACTTTGAGAAGTGTTGTTCCTCCGTACGCTAACTCCAGTATACCGCTCATTTCTTCCTCCAATGACTTTGCTGTTGATATCACAAGCGCCTTTGAGAATTCTCCTTCTGAGGTTGCTTCTTCCACCACTACTCCAGAGACAACTACGACATTGATCGCTGAGCAAGGTGAGTCTACTTCTACGACATCCACTTCCGCATCCGCATCCACATCCACATCCACATCCACACCCACTACATCTACATCTACCTCTCAATCCTCATTTTCCTCCACCACATCCACATTTGCTACCTCTATCTTAGAGTCTATTTCAGAGTCTATTTCAGAGTCTACTTCAATCGCTTCCTCTTCCGTCTATATCTCAACCTCTACTTCAGATTCTGCCCCAGAATCTTCATCCACCTCCAACGCAATCACTTTGTCTTCATCCACTTCTACCTCCACAACATCATCCACATCGACTACATCTATCTCCAGCTCCAGCTCCAGCTCCAGCTCCAGCTCCAGCTCCAGCTCCAGCTCCACCTTATCGACTGATACTTCCACTTCCACTACTTCTTCCGCTACTTCTTCCACTACTTCTTCCGCTACTTCTTCCACTACTTCTTCCGCTACTTCTTCCACTACTTCTTCACCTACTTCTTCCACTACTTCTTCCACTACTTCTTCCACTACTTCTTCACCTACTTCTTCATCTACTTCTTCCACTACTTCTTCCCCTACTTCTTCCACTACTTCTTCCACTACTTCTTCACCTACTTCTTCCACTACTTCTTCCACTACTTCTTCCACTACTTCTTCACCTACTTCTTCCACTACTTCTTCCGCTACTTCTTCCACTACTTCTTCAACGACTTCTTCAACGACTTCTTCAACGACTTCTTCAACGACTTCTTCAACCACTTCTTCAACGACTTCTTCCAGCAGTTCTACCTCAACTCTCGGTGCCTTGGAACAATCTATGTTGGACGAGCACAATGCAAAGCGTGCCCTCCACGGTGTACCACCCCTTACTTGGAGTGAAGACCTTGCTAGTTATGCCCAAGCTTATATTCATCATTTAACTACAGTCGCAGGTTATGACGCTTGTTCCGGTAACTTGCTACACTCTGGTGGTGACTACGGAGAGAACTTGGCCTATGGTAACATCGGCGCCGTTCAAGGTGTTGATCTTTGGTATAACGAGAATGTCTACTACAACTACGCGGATCCAGCAAACTCTGTTGGTGTATTCTCTCAATTTGGTCATTTCACACAAGTTGTTTGGAAGTCAACGGCGCAACTTGGTTGTGTTGTCAAGAGCTGTCCTTATAACAGAATCTACCTCATCTGTGAGTACAGCCCAGCTGGTAATATTTACAACGGTAATGCGGGTGCTGATGGATACTCCTACTTCAAGGCGAACGTCCTACCACCAGTCTCTGGTTAAGTTATCTGACATGACCTTTAGAAAAAAGGAGAGTACCTTCTCTTCTGTCCAGCCTTAGTTTATTGTAATTTGCTTAATGATGCCCTTCCGTTTTATCAAAGGTAACTGTAGACACTAGAATTGGACTTTTGTGACTTGTCGAGATTTTTTTCTAGACTTTTGTTCAATTGAATAGGTACGGGATTGACATTTTTGAGGTGCGCATTAATGTTATGTCGTGTCATCGAGAAGAGCTGTCTCCCAGGAGTGGTCCGAACCGGGAAATTCTTATCCACCGAGCGTCGTGTTTTTCATTTCCCAATTAGGAAAGCACTGCCAACTTTGCGCAGATCTTCTTTGGGTGGCGACGAAAAAAGGGGGGACTGAAAAACGGATGTGCCGAGTTTTACCAACTTTCGATTCTCACTTGAAGTGTTCTTTTCCATCTTTTCACAATTGAAGAAGGGGAGTCTGATTAGTTTGAGTTCTCTTCTGTTTCCATCCGAATCAGTTCAATCGATCTCTCTGTTTCAACTTCGAATCTGTTGGGAGCGGGAGCCTGTATAAAGAGATAATTGTGCAAAGCTGTCAAGAAGAAGGAACCTCTAGGAGGGTCATAGGATGAAAGATTGAAAAAAAAAATCAGAGAGAAACTCATTAATTGAAGCTACATTCTACTCTGCTCCATTTACACTGTTAATTTCGGATATACATTGTATTTGCTCCGTATGGCGACCTTGATTGCAAACCCACCTCTCCAAGATGAGAAGAAGCGCAAGTTCTCTTGCAACTCTCAAACCATGCCGTTGATCAATACAAAGAAGACCAAGATGCAACAGTTCCAGGATGAACCATTAGAAGAGAATGTGGACTTTCTATCGCTAGAGAGTTCCCTGGGACTGTTACAAACGAGAGCTGCACAGATCAAGAGAGATATGAAGGAGCTGACCAATCTAAAGAGGTGTATCCGTGAAACTTCCAGTGTCAAAGATGTTACTCGACTGGTGAAGAACAATCAGGGCTATCTGAATGAGATCAACTACAAAGGTAGCTATATAAGATGTCCTGTTATCAATTGGGAAAGGGACTATGGCATCGATATAGATGCTCTGGGGAAGAATGAGCCCATTGAAAAAATCAACGAACAATACGAGATTGTGAAGAGAGATAAACTTCACTAATTTCGAAAAAAAAAACCACAGAACACATATAACCCATACAACCCATACTAGGCTGGGCCTGGCTCTCACGATCAAAAAAAAAATACCAACTCCTCCTACCACGAGGACATGACCAAATGACACTTTCTATCCATTTTGAACCTCCTTCTTTTCTCTTGCTTATATATCTCGTTTTCTATCCTACCATTTCGCTGTGTATAAAGGACTTGCATTCATATCGTTTTATTTTTACAATATTTACTTGTACTGCTCGATAGCCTGTTTCAAAGCACCTGGATTAGCACCGACGATCTTACCAATTGGTTCATCATCCTTGAAGAGAACAAATGTCGGCATAGCAGAGATACCATACTCCATTGCGATATCCTGAGCAGCATCAACATCGACTTTCAAGAATTGAACATCTTTGTACTCCTCACTGAACTTGGCCAAAACTGGGGCAATGGCCTTACATGGTCCACACCAAGTGGCATAGAAATCCGTCACTGTGAGCTTTGGAGAGGCAATGAGCTCCTTGAAACCATTGAGCTCAGCGACTTCAGCAATACTGCTCTGGAAACGAGCAGAGAATGGCGCTCTTAGATGGAGAACAGGGCGAAGGGCAGAGCGTGTGAAGGACATCTTTCTCGTTCTCTGTATCTCTGTTAGGTTGGGGTTCCTCCTGTGTTCTGATTTAATCAGCGAAAAAGTGTTGATGGGAACTATTACGCGCAACAAGGAAGAAGAAGATGAGCAACGCAGACGTGAACTCCGCGGCTAATAATGGAGCAGAGGAAAGAAATGTTGAGCGCGATGTTTGGTTGCTATGATGGTCCGAAGTACTAACAGCGCCAGGGCAACTCCTTCTTGGGGTTTCTTCACGAATTCCCGGGTATCAGAGGTAAGTGGATGGTATTCTGAACCCAAAGAGCGATAACTAATCTTCAAGCAGTGGATAACTTTGACGGACAGCGGTGCCCCTACGACCAGTCGCTGACAGTTGACTTCTACCTACTGACACATGCCCATGCTGATCACTTGAAAGGGCTCGATGCCAAAGGGTTCACGGGCGGCACGATCTACTGCTCATCCATAACGCGCGAAATGCTGAGACACAACTTGAAGTATAGAGATAACGCGGTATATCTACGACCATTGGAACTTGGAGAGAAACATAGAGTTGATTATGGGAATTCGGAGCTTTGGATTACGTTGATAGAGTCGAATCACTGTCCCGGATCGGTGATGTTCCTCATAGAGTCTGATTCCAAGGCAGTGCTTGTCACTGGTGATATCAGAGCCGAATCGTGGTGGTGTAATCAACTGCCCAGAGTAGAACAGTTAATTCCATATACTTCAGGGATAAAAGAGTTGGACATGATCTATTTGGATACGACATACTCGTACAGAGGTGAACCATACATCGAGATGATGTTTAACCATAAGGGCCTAGAGGTCTTGACACATTTCCTGAAGAACTACCCAAACGATGACTCCGTGCAATTTTACTTCAAAGATGAAACTATAGGATGTGAAGACGTATGGCTATATCTAAAAGCTGCATTGAACGAGAGGATCCATTCCAAGAGAGAGATCAGACTGAGAACAAACGCACTGGTTGACTGTGATGGATTGCCGAAAGGGTTGAAAAACACATTGATAACTAAAGGAGATTCGAGGTTCCATTTATGTGGCAGAGATCCAAGAAGCTGTGAAGAATACCGAGCTGACACGTTCAATATCATGTTGAAAGCTTGTATCAACATCTCCTGGATCAGATGATGTTGGCTAACTTACCGTTGCCATTCCATGAACAAGAAGAAGGATTGGAATTCATCAGAGAAACACCAGAGGGGCATAAAATCTACAAGTATACAAATGATAGTGCCGAGAAGATGTACCTATTGCCAGCTCGTGGGAATGAACTCTTGACAGATGAGATTCTATTTTTCTACAGCAGACACTCATCATATGAAGAATGCCGTCACTTTCTGAGCTTATTCAGCGTGAAGGAAGTGTACCCAATAGTTGAGGATTCACATTCATGGGATCATGGCTTCCAGATGAAGAGACAATTTGGTGACTTGTGTAATAGTGATACATTCCTATATGATTCGAAATACCTAAGGCTATATGGAACACCGCAACATGTCCCAGATAGTCAACCATGGATCCACAATAACTTGAGTCCTCAAATCGAACTCAAATGGGAACAAAGCGTGCTACAATTTACATCCTCAAGAGAGTTTAGCTTTAAAGGACAAGCATCTTTCAAGAATGTTTTCAATGATAACCCAAGCAAAGAGACACGATGTATGGATCATCAATACAGGAGTCTGCAAAGGAAAGGCCAGATCGTACAAGGAATGAAACAATATAGAGTGCAGAAGAACATCAACGATATAGGACCACAATGGTTAAAGGATCACTATAAACAAGATTCACTGGAATCACGTAACTCCCAAGTGGATGATTGTGATATGGCTAGAGCTATGATGAAGTTGAACGAGGAAATTGCCAGTAGACAAGTATCTTTGACAACCTCAACTGCTAGCAGACAAATTTCCCTGGAAGATGGGTCGCCAGGATCATCCTTTGGTGCTACACACATTGCCATTGAAGCGAGAACGCAAGAGAATCCTGATTCTGAACATCCTCAATCGAGATGTATGGTATCACATCCATCTTTGGTGCATTCAGAGATGACAGAGCTGGACAAGTTGAAGAGATTACTTCAATCGAGTCCGCCAAAGAATCACAAGAAAACGAGGATGAACGTAGAGAACATCCAGAGATACGAGGAGAAAGTCAAGAATGATGAAGATTTTGGATTTTTCGGAGTCCACCTCCAAGTACTAAACGATACGGACAATATAACATGATAATGAATGCATTAATTACCCCCCAAAAATAGCACAGAACCTCCCATTTTTCATTTGAACTAATCTAGTTTTCTCTCCATTGATGACCACAGTTGGTACACTTGTAGAAAGTCGTCATCGGTTCATCGGCAGATCTGATCTGTAATTGGAAGAAATATGCTTTGTCATTACCACAACTATCAATAGGACATTGAGCACCAGTCTGATCCACATTTTCCCAGGCACCATCACCACCGAGAACATCGTCTATCTCTTTTCTAGGAAGTTCTTTTCTATCAAAGATCTCTACACCGGCAATAGGGAACTCATACGGACATGTTGGACAGTTCAGTCTATGAATACCACTGTCAGCTGTGGATATCTGGCCAGTTTGTTAGTATTCAGGTTCTAATTTGGTTTATAGGCGACAGCATACTAGAAGCATGTTAGAGCAGTTGGGGCAGAAGGTGAGCATGGAATGTATTGGTATTCACAGTGTGATGAAATGAGATATTCTTTCGAGTTTGACGTATTTTCATGTTGCGTAGGAATTTTCTTTGACATCGGAATTTTCGAACCCCAATGTCGGAATTCCTTTAACTATAGGGAGGCTTAAAGAACAAGGCACAAACTACCACGGCAACTACGATAAAGGATATGGTTGTTTGCTCTGATTAGAACAATAACACTCGTAATTCCCAAGTTAGTTCTGTATATTTAGCATTAGTTCGTAAACACATTCAGCTTCTCTTCACGCTGTATTACCCTTCAATAAATGACTCAGAAGCACACACAAACAGACTAATCCCTTAGATATAGTCAAGCATTGATTCCATACTTTATGAGAAGCATCTTGAAGTCATCTCCTGTCAAGTAATAGTAACTTCTGGTGGCCCAATGGAAAAGAGTATGTGGAAGATATGAAAAGATGGCGTATACTGTCAAACTGAAGAGCATCAAGAAAAAGACGTGGAGAAAGAAGGCATCTTGTGATTCCATCAAGTAATATGGCAAATGGATGTAGTACATCCAGTACAGCTTTTCAAACATGTTTTTAACAGCCGCAACCACGTAGTACGAATTCCTGTCGCGCTCTTCATTCGTTGGGTAATACTCAAATGTGCCAGCCATTGCGTGGTGTGGTGTCATATGTGCGTTAGTATGAGCGAGTGTGGCAATATTACGACACCTTCTATAATTTTACCAGAACCTGGTCTTTACTCAACGGTTTTGGAGCTTCACCAAGATGTTTGTTTTCGTTTCGCGATTGTTTTTGAATAGGGGACAGCACGTCCAGCAAGATACCGAGGGCATCAAAGCAACTTCCGACTACGAAGAACAACAATTACCAAGTTCTCATTTATATGCACTGACCCTAACTCTTGAAGCCCATGAATGATCTTCTATTTTCCTGCTTGGGCTTGGAAGGCTTTCTTGAGCTTGATCGTTTCATGCTTAGCGACCGTCTCGAGAGGTCTCTTGTAGAGTCCATATCATCACTTGAATCAGGTGCATTATCATCCAGATCCAACTCTTCCAATTTAAACTTGATACGTTGAAGCTCAGCAGATGATCTTGGCCCCTTGGCCGTTGGAACTTGATTCTTGATACGTTGTAGCTCAACCGATGACCTAGGGCTCTTCTTTGCAGGTGCCCTCACTTTCATCACTTCAACTTTCAAACCGCCAACACTATCTGAGTCTGTGTCATCATCTCGTCTCTTATCATCGATATCCACATCAAGGAGTTCGAGATCAAGCTGCGGTCTTTTTCTGTGATCATCATTACCTGCCAAGTCAATGAGTTGTGGGTCAGGTCTAGGAGGCATAGGAGGATGCGCCATCTGGGATGTTGATTCCAGAGTCAGGAGCGACGAATGATATGGTACCAAGATATGTGGCATTGAAACAGACGGGTAGTTATTTGATCCAATTTGAGATTGAGATTGAGATTGAGATTGCTGAGCCGTGTACTGAGCCCATGGATTTCCACCAGATATTTGGGAAAGAACCGGCTTCTTCCTCTCCAAAGTATCCTGCTTAGCGGTAGGAAATGGGTTTCCTCCAGAGGCTTGTGGAATGACAGGTTTCCTAGGTTCAAGAGAATCAGGCTTGGCTGTTGGGAACGGATTATTAGATGGAACTGTTGGGAATGGATTGCGTGATGACATCAATGATGTTCTCGATGGTGCACTTGAGAGATGTTCAGGGTTCTGAGAGCCAGTCTCGAAATTAAACAAATTGTCAAATGAACTCGTTATTTGAATAACTGGCTTCTGAGATGCTGTCTCTGTTTTAGAATCAGGCTCCGTTGGCTTCTCAAATACCTCATCAACGTCCTTGGCCTTTCCGGTAACATCAGCCTCCGAGAAAGGATCATCTTCAAGTTCGATTTCGATATTAGGAGCAATAGACCATGCATCAGTTCTCGAAAGCTCAAGTGGACCGGTTACAGGTACAGCATCCTCAATATCACCACCATCTCCCGATGATCTGGATAGCGTTTTGGAAATCTCCTTCGACTTGTCCGAAAAGTTCACAGTTTCCAGTCTCGAAACAGGAGATGCGATGGAAGACGTATTGACTGGAGAAATTCCTGCTGTTGACTTCCTTATTTCCAGACTCTGAACGTTTGGGAACTTATGTTCGATAGATTCAGGATCCAAATCTTTTATATCAGGGAATCTATCCTCAACGTTATCCAGTTCAGCATCGCTTCCGCTCTTCTCATCTTCGTCACTGGATTCCTGATCATGCGTACTCTTCAGGTCTCCAACACTGGACTTTGAAGAACGACTTAGAGCCTGAGGTTGGTAAAAAGTTTGGTTATTTTCTGGAGATTGAGAGTTTGAACGACCAGTCTCCATTGATGAACCAGCTTGAACATGAGTTGCCTGATTTTCTTTTCGTTTGTGGTGGATGTAACTCTGCTCCAATTTTAACAGTTCTTGCTGTCTTATTTGCATCTGCTGTTGATATCTCTCATAGGCACCAAAATCATAAGCTCCAATACCATAGTGATCTTTGATAGGGCAAGGTTGTTTCATCAACCGGCAAATCTCAGTGATCACCTGGAAAGTGTTCGGCCTTGCGACAGGGCTCACCTGGAGCATGATAATAACCAAGTTCTTCAAAAGAGAAGGATATTGTGGCGCATGTGGGAATTCAAAGTATCCATGTAAGATGGCCAATTCACCTTGCCTTTCGAAAGGGGTGGTGTAGTACATCAACTTGTACAAGAACACCCCCAATGCCCATATGTCTGACTTGTCATCAATTGGGATGTTTCTATATAAATCGATCATCTCTGGAGCTCTATATTGTGGTGTAGTGTTGCGTATGATGTCATTGGCAACATATTGTAATTCTTCTTTAGATTTTGGAGGCGGGATGAAATTACTTGCAGAGCCAAAGTCTGCCAGCTTGAAGTCACCCTGAGAATCTCTCAGCACATTTTCAATCTTCAAATCTCTATGGATCAACCCTATTTTATGCATTGAGTCCAAAGCCAGCGTTATTTGATACATAATCTTAACGATACGGTCCACGGTCAATTTTGTTTTCAAATGAGCATTCATATAGTCCAACAATGACTTCTGTGGGCAATATTCCATCAGAAGAAGTACCTCGTAGGTTCCATCACTCAGTTTCTGAGCATTAGAGTCATAGTATCGTACGACATAGGGAGACGACACTAAGCGTTTCATCGTATCAACTTCGTTTCGCAATTGGTTGAGATCAGACTTCTCTTTCACAACTACCCGCTTCAGGCATGCCTCTTCACGTGAGTCCTCTATTGGGGAGCACCTCACTTTGTAGATATGAGCAAAACCACCTTTATCGTATTAGTATTCTGCAGAACAGAGCATTCCAATGTTATCATGGAACTTACCTTCAGCCAGATACGAGATGATATCTGCCTTGTGGTGGCCAACCTGCACAACAGTTCCAGGCACTAGTTTCTCCATTGGGCTGTGCGTGCTTGTATTATTGCTTTTCCTTTCCTTGTCTCCCTGGGTGGGTTGGGGATCCCTTTAAGGTTCCGCCTCGGGAGCCCCTTCTATGCTTAGTTGGCCTTTTTGTTTTAAACCCGACCAGTCACATCCACACACACCGCCTGGGAACACTAATAAGGTGAAGGGCGTGGGATCACTGTAGGTTGAGGGCTGCGTTTGCCCCTTAGAGATATGAATTTATGATACAAATATTTATAGATATGAATAATAACCTTACTAGAGGTCCTACTGTGCAATAAGTGCTGATAATGCTCGAAGCTATATAGTCACGTGAGTTCTCTCTCATACTCACGTGAGATCGCCGTACAAAAATTCCAGTGGGCTTTACTTTCTTTATCTCGTTGAGTATTGTTACTCTCTTCGAAGATCATACACAACTACAAATGTCGCGAGTGCGAGAGATCAAGCAGAAACAGGATATTCAGGCACGATTTCAACTTGCACTGGGGCAGTCTACCACACAGGTTTCAAGTTGGCTCAACCCTTCAGCCTCATCACACCAAGAGACAGTCGATGATGATCCTTCAAAAAGCGATTTCTTTGCCCTCCCGATCATAGCCGACGGATCTGGCCTCTCGTTGTCAAACGAGATCAATAATGATGCTGACATTAACACTATTGGAGATTATGTCAAGTCTGGGAAGTCTTTAAGATCTCTCAGGAACAAGAAGAAAAACACACCAAATGGCCATCATATTCAAAGGACCGATTCCAGAGCATTAAATGCCCTCAAGAACAAAATGAGGACTTCAATCAGATCAAGGGCCAACGAGAAGGTTAACCAAAGTATTTCACAGCAGTTACTTTCGAAGAAGACTGTCAAGCGAATTGCTAATGATTCTGATTCTGATGATGATATCCCGGTACCAAAGACTACTAAAAAGACGTTCAAATCAATTCTGGACTCAAAACCCGCGAAGCGTAAGAAATAGATGTATCACTGCGTTTCAAATGGTTGTAGAACGACGACAACACCCGAAGACATCATAGCTACAAGACAAACTCTCGAACATTTTAACAAAAGGAGTAAGACTATAGATCATTCAAATAATAGTGCATATAAAAAAGAGATAAGATCGAATTGAAGAACCAGAAAGGGCTAAACCCTTTGTCGACATGAAATAGGAAACAAAACATACATAAAGACACACGCCAGATCAAGCCAAAGAAAAAGAAGATAAACCCAAAAAAAAAATTCACATAGAAACGAGATCAAACCGGTAGTCATGATAATCATATCTTTCCCACCACAAAGATGGATTAGAACAATGGAAAGTTCACTGTACAATATAATGTTATCAGAAAAGTATATCGCAAGAAGCACCACAGATACAGACAATATATGGAGAGCTTCAGTTCAGATTTGCACTACTTTTTGACTTCTTCAAAGTTCTCTCTTCAATACCATCACCACTCCCTGCATCCTTCACATCCTCTCCATTTCGTTTCTCCTTACCAGGACTCTCCAACAATGAGCTCACCGCAACTTTATTAGATGGACGGTTATCGATGACAAGTGTACTAACAGACGATCTCTTATCTCTCTGCTGAGGAGCATGTGACACTGTGTGTGGAACCTGGTAGCGCTGTGGAACACTAGTCGAGTTTGGACTTTGAGAATGCACATTATCCTGCATGAACCCTGAGAAACTTCCTTGTGAATTTCGTGATGATATGGATGAGATAGAAGACTGTGCAGAGTAAAGTGTTCCATATGTGGAGTTCGAGGACATAGAGTTTGTTAAAGGGCCATTATGCGGTTGATAAGTGGGATGTGTAGAATGGAACTCCAAAAGACTAGGACGTAGCTGTGATTGAAGATGTGCGATGTTTGGTATGGAAGAACGATCATCCGGGATAGAACGTGGTGGATATTGACGGACAAATCCCGCAGTAGGTGAGTTGGGTCTAGGTGGAGGTGGAGTGCTTCCCACAGGCGGAGGCCCAGGAAGAGAATCTGAGCGATGAGTAGGACGGGAAATCTGTGGTTGCTGATATTGGTTAAATGGAAAACTTGTGCTAGTCTTTGACAAGCTGCCAGCCAGGTGAGATGGTATTTGATGCCCAGTAGCACTGACTTCAACAGACCTCTTAGACTTCGAAATAGATGACGAAGAGGGAGACGAAGGACCAGAAACAGAACCAGCTGGAGATGGGTTCAATGGGTCAACAAAAACTGAAGGTTGACGGCCACCATGCGACTCCCAGAAGTGAATTGACTGCTGGCGTTCTTGAACGGGGAGCTCTGGATTCGTCAATATTACAGCTGGTATCTGAGGTGGAACCATCTTCGAAGGACCATGCGGCCCCTGAGAGCTTTCAGAATTGGAAGGGCTATCACTGTATGACAGAGCCCTTGTGTGGAAGTTCTGCTGTAATGATGACAAGTTGTTACGATATAGATATCCTTGATTCTTGAGAGCTGGTGCCAATTTTGGTATCGTGTCACTAAACTTGATCACATCGCTCACTGTGGACCGTACTTCATTGTTCAAATAATCAGACATCAAGCCAATAGATCGTTGTTGAGAAACCAGTTCAGTCGTTATATCCTCCACTCTATCAGGAGGAATGCTTAGTGACGAGATTCTATTCTTTTTGGCAGACGATGGTTCATTTTTTGCCAATGGAGATGAAGTACGAACATTTGGAAGATTTGGAGATGCAACAGGAGAGGTATTCCGCCTAAGATCCTGATTGAGAGACTGTGGTTGTTGAGGACCCTGTGGCTGTTGCTGAGTAACTGCTGCTAGCGGTGTGGATGGTCTTGATGCTGTTCTTGAACATGGTATAGAGGTTGGACCTTGAATAAAATGCTGCGGCACCACATTATAAGGGGGTATCGGATGAATCTGACCAGGAAACGGAGCCATTATATGTGGAGGCTGTTGTCTAAAAAGTAGCTCTGGATAAACCGGCATCATTGGTGCATTTAGATCTTGAGACCTGTAATGTAAGGGAAGGTAGTAAAACCCATATTCGGGAGGCTGTGTTGAGAACTTGAGTTCTTCATCTGGGACAACTTTGTTAGATGAACGTCTTTTGATCATTGATAAGCCATCGATGTCGCCTTTCTTGAAATGGCCCGAAGAATGTTTGAATTCCCAAATCACTTGTTGATCGTTCTTGCAAGCCGAGTCCTGGGCATTAATATCATCATTATAAGAATCAAACACCTTATGGAACCCGTACATATGTAATTGCCTCACGAAGCTGGACACATTACCATGCTTGAAGTACATTGTCAACGCCGAGGCAAATTCAGCACATGGGCGAAGGGCGAACACACCATCTTCATCATTTCTGGACCACCAAATCAACCTTGACAAGCTTTCATCCTCAAGCATAGCATAGAGCTTATGTACAAAAGCAGCTTTTTTGGGAGCGGCATTTGATGCGGATGATATCGACGCACCGTTCTGTGTCTTCCTCAGCGGAACTTGTTCACCTTGAGCTGGCAGTTGCTTTCCGTCGTTGGACATTGGATATTAACTTTTGACAATCCAGATCACAGTGGCGAGATATCGCAGTTACTCCTTTGTGTATTCCTCTAAAGGGTCTAACAGCACTGCTAGATTGCTGATCAACGTTCTTTGGTAAATGACGGCAGATGCTTGGAAACTTAAAAGAAACGGATCTTTGGAAGATAATTAGTGTTTTTGAGACCTTGTGAGGAAAGATAAGGACAAAACGGACTGGTATGTAATGCGATGAATCCTGAACTGTGTTTTATATCGTTGCTCTATCTGTATTATGTATTCCAGAGAGTTCAATAAGCGCTTCAACTGTATATGATTGCCCTCTTTTGGTTGATATGGGGAAAGGAAAGTGTACGAACAATCAATACCTGAATGATGCAGGGGAGGTCCTTTGCAAACAAAGGCAAGAGTTCGTTCAGGACAGAGACCAAACACTAGCACACAAGGGGAGGCACAAAAAGTATCGGCAAGAGAGCCACCACAAACTTAGAAGCGGAAGGAAGATCGATATATTTTGTATTTTGATGTACAATTTTTCTGATGAATCGGCAAGCCGTTTTTCACGCTTAATTGGGGGATGTGAGTCGACCCGCGCCAGTCGAGGTAAGTTGCAACTTGTAACCTGCGACGGGCACATCATGATGGGCACGTCAGAAGATTCGTTGATCATTTCTCTTCCTTTTCAATTGGGCGAAGATACTAAAGCTAGTACGCAACTATGGAGGAAACAGTAAGATAAGAATAATCATTACCAAAGGAAGAAGATCACTGCAATACTTCAAAAACGCCGAAGTGGCAGCGTGAAGTCCTCGAAGCATGCCTTCAAACGTCTTGACAAGTCGCAACATACTAACAACTTTATTTGCCTGGTTAATGAGCTGGCTCATGCACATCCTTATGTTACCTACGCATTGACCCGCATAATTGTGCTTCAATTGCTATGAGAGAGCGGGAGACAGTGACGCACGTTAGCAGCCTTACACATCTAAGGTATGGTCAACGACCCGGACATGCCTTGACTTACGTTCATCTTCAAAGTTTAATTTTGAAACACGGGCCATCCAAAACAAAACACATAGAAGAGCATTCAAAATGTGTCTTCATCTTATCAGACTCCAATTTATTTTAGACTTGAAATCTAAGTTGAAGTTTTGAGAACAGTTTTGTTCGCAAACAAGCCGCGGGGTTTTGTTTGTTCCTGAAATGAATCACTGAAGTTTCGATTCCACAATATTCCTAGGGGGGAGGCGAAGCCCTTGGGAGTTAGAATTTAACGGTCAGAAATACATACATACAGAATCTTAAGGCCCTCGGACACATGTAACTTAAATTTTGTCTTCTGGGAGGCGTCAGAAGAAGCATCTTCTTTCTTGTTTGTTCTTTTTAGAGAAAGAGGTTTGTTGGTCGGTTGATTGGAGCTCATATGATTTTCTTGATGGTCAAGAAGATATTTCTATAACTGCCGCAATTCGCTCTATAAAGACAGATACTGAGCGAAGACTCATCGAATATTCCAGGATGGCTGGACCTACATATGTTTAGAGCTAATTTCTAATACGGTGAGCCGTGTGGTCCTCTGAGGAATTCGGGCGCCCCTCGTATCAGGGCATTGATATCTAGTCTTAACTAAAGTTTGGGACATATGTATGTATATGTATCACCAAGGTTCCAATTTTTCAGTGCGAGCAATATATCCAAGTAATTTCCAGTGAGAATGACTAAACTTGGCATAGGATTTGCCAAAATGCCCGGAACTTTGAGGTTCAAGTCTCCAGATTCAATCGTATGAAAGAAATCTATCTTCATTTGAAGTAATGTCGTATTTCTAGATAATTCAGTGAATAGCGAAGACTTATAAGTACGATAGTACGCACCAAATATATACATTATACATATGTATGTACTTGGCAGCTCTTAGTAAATCGATCTGCGCTCGCCCTTCTGGCTTTGCGTTGGTTAATAGATTATGCGCTAAGGTATACTGTAAACCGAAACATGCATCCTAAGAAGTTCGAGTCATCTTCTGGGGTTCCAACTTTCATCCATAGAAGAACGACACGTTCCGAAAATTGTCACCATCGTGACCCATCGATCTACAATTCCAAGGAGCAATATCTTCTGGTGTTTTCAGACTTCAGTTATGTCAGGAACCCAGTGCCCACGTTCCTTTTTCTTGTGTACAAGCCTTTGGTCCCCTATCACCTTCTACACTCTAGTCCAGCTATTCTGCTCGGTTAGTTTGTTTGCTATTTACTAGTAGTTTACGTCAATAATACCGAAGATGATCTTTCAGAATTGAAAGGAGGCTTTGAAGTACGATACATTCCGAAAAAGGACTTTTGCGCCTGCTGGCTTGATTTCCATGTAATAGGTGCTTCTACTCTGAGATTACCAAGCCGGGATAACCTTGAAGTTCTTCAGTACAAACCTAATATGAAGAAGTACTAATCCAATACCTTGGCTGTTACAAGTGCCATATCCAGCCAGACTGATTTATTTGTTTGTTAGATACTATCAAGCTCTTCGAGACCGTTGACCGCTGGATGAAATCTTCCAGCGTTGATTTCAATTCGATATCAACCCCTTGAGGACTGAAAACTCCATTAAGTACTAGAAGCTTCGAAATATTCTTCTATCGTTGTTTCTCTGTGAGTAATGATCCCTCAGGATGCTGGTGTGCCCTTTGGTAATTTGGTCCACAGTGTTCGGCCGTAGGTTCAAGACCAATAAATTGGGGGAACGAATGAATTTTTTCCAATACCATTCGCTTGTGCCTGGTATCTTCAATTTAATAGATACCCGAACAAGCTACAGAGTTCTTTCAAGTCAGGCATCGTTATTGTTCGACATAAGTATCATGCATGTCGTGCTTCAACCCGTAAAAACGGGTGCAAAAACCGTTGCGGTACGATCTAGGCACCCGATGAGGATGCGTCTAGTCCAGGGTACTTCGTGCGTCGAGTCCAGGGTACTTCGTGCCTCTTTATTACACTTACGCAACAGCCTCTTCCTTCACAAAGTTGCCTCATCGACGTGACAGAGCTGAATCGTCACCCTGACAATCACAAAGAACAATCCGGTAGATTCCAGCAGTGCTGTGCAGAAGGACATGATTCCGGGTTTCAACTCTTCGAGCTGGTGCCTCCTCGTCATGAATGATGACTCGCTCCTAAATTGTAAGCCTCAAAATGCTAGAAGTTGTTTCAAATTTCAACTCATGAAACTGGCATGATTTTGCTTTGACACATCAGGACCCTCTCCTCGTGACTATCCATCAAAGTTTGAACAGTTGCGAACTGCCGGACGTACCGAAGTACCGAATGCCTCAACCGTTTCTAGAAATAACCGAGGAAGATATAAAAGCTACGGGTAAACTCAGAATTTGGTAGAGCAATGGCTCATTTGTGAATTCTCAGGCCTAAGGTCCTAGATATGGAGAATTCAGGAGGCATCATATGTGCATTCCATTATTCATGCCATAAGGTCTTTCAAAAAATATACGATCATGAATGAGAAAGTTTGAAGATTTGGTTCACTGGAGTCCAGTGATTCAGAAGAATCCATGAGAATTGAAACTTGAAACCTTCAAACTACTGCGTCAAGCGATGAGGTCAACATTTAGGAGCTGATGTGAGAATGATTAATACAAGCTTCTGATGGAATGAAATATCTTCAAGGACTGGACCGCTCTGCTCTCATGGTAGAAAGTCATATACACAAATGCTGATGTGCTCAAGACTTGAGTGGATGAAGTACTAAGTACTTTAGAGCAGGATACTTGAATAACCAGTGCTCAACCTTTGTGGACTTCGCTATATTCTCAATGACATGTCATCTTCTCAAATCAGTGAAGTCTCACACCTGTAATTATATAAGGAGCATGAGATCAACAGAGGCCACAGAGCCCAGAATACCACTACCATTGAATTAAGTGTCCAATACGCGAGGCTTAAATTCCTAACCCATTCTAACCCATCCTGAAGCACCAGAGCTCACATAAACTCGGATAAGAGGGTGACGTACCAACTTAGGCTATGTGATAAGATCTCGAAAATAACCATTTCTTCATATCGGTGATCAGATAGTTAGAAGAACTACAAAGTCTAAATTGGATCATGGGAAGGCTGATACCTATTTGAGCGACATCATACTTGTCTACAAACCACATGACACATTAAATATCCATTACCATACGCAGACAGAGAAGACATAAGAGAAAAAAATAGGACAAAAAGGGGAAAGGAAACACAAGTTGGAAATAAAAAAGTCAGAATCTTAAACAGATAAAACCTAGGATGATGTTGTGTAAGTGGATTTAATCACAAGATAACACACTTCTTCTTCTTGCTCTGCTTCTCCTTGGTCATCAAAGAAGCTCTAGTGGCAGCCTTAAAGACTTCATCAACGTTGTAGTTTCTCTTTGCAGAACATTCAATGTACTTGATAGCACCAATCTTGTCAGCAACGTCTTGACCTTCAGCGGAGGAGACTGGAGCAAGACCCTCGTCTCTCAATCTTTGAATAGTAGCTGGGTCATCTCTCAAATCAACCTTACAACCAACTAAGATGATTGGAACACCATGACAGAAATGCAGAACCTCCGAGATCCATTTCTCTTGAACGTTGGAGAGAGATTCTGGGAGGTCAACTGAGAAACAAATCAACACAACGTTTGTGTCTGGGTATGACAATGGTCTAAGTCTATCGTAATCTTCTTGACCAGCGGTATCCCAAAGGGCCAATTCAACCCTGCGGCCATCCAAATCAACATCAGCAACGTAGTTGTCGAAGACAGTTGGTACATAGATCTCAGGGAATGTGCCCTTAGAGAAGACAATCAACAAACAAGTTTTACCACAGGCACCGTCACCGACAATGACGAGCTTTCTTCTGATATCTGTTGGAAGTTGAGACATTATGGAAGATTTATGTGATGCTGATATGGATTTGATAGATCAAAGAAAAGAGATGAGTGTAAGGGTAGATGCGTCTAATGGGCTATAGGCTTTTATGACAGGCTAGAAAAGGATTGTTAATTTCTGTTGTTGGAGAAGAATGTGTTCTCGATCCAAATTCCCTTTGAATTAGCAACCAAAACAAAAACACACCTCCACGGAACGCCCCTAGAACGAGAGTTGTCAGAGCGGTAAATGTTCACATTGTATATGACCTCACAGAAGACAACATTATAGATCAATCACCTTCAACAATTGGACTTCCCAGGTAGAGCATGCTAAGGTTTCCAGCGATGTCAACAATACAGAGCGGCAAAGGAGTTGATCTCAAACACAAAACCGGAAAGGGCGCTCAGCAAAACAAAAGAGTGTAGAACATCCTTACATGCCATCGATTTTGACATAACCGTGTTCAATTAAGCGCTAGAACGACTACCAACGCTATTTGATGGTTGTTGTCAAGGGGGTGGGTTGGGCGGCAGGGTGGAATGTTTGTGGCTGAGGGCAAAAGGGGATGAAAGTTCTCAAGCAAAAAGGAGGATCGAGAGAGCGTGGGCAGAGTGGTGGATAGAAGGAGAAGGAGAAGGTACTTACCTGAAACGAGAAATGTGAGTTCCAATTGCTGTTCGAAATGTGTGATCCGTTGTTTTGATCCGATGGTCTCTTTCAAAAGCCCTTTTTTTTCTGTTGATCGATCTATTTGAATTTCGTTCGCTGTTTATTTTGGGAATTTTCCGTTTGAGACTACCAACTTCGCGGTTCCAGAATCCAGATTTGGCGGATGTGTCTCTAACCACTGGGCTTATATGATGGGGAGAGATACAGCTTACAATTGAAAGTCACTAGAATCATATCTATAGATGGATATAAACAAAAGTTGCTCAGTCCAGTGCCTTCACAGCTTCGTGTTGTTTAAGGTACTGGGCGAACTTACTGGTTTCATGGATACCACATTCGGACTTCACACGACCTTTCCAACGACCAGCTCTTTCATCTTCACCTTCAGCAACTGGAACGGTGGAGTGATAATCACCCACAGATCTGTATCCGAGATCCAAAAGCTCATTGTAGGGAACGTCATGCTCTTTGATGTAGCTGAGAACTTGGCTGAAACTCCAGTTGGCCATCGGGTTGATCTTTATGATGTTAGAAGCCTCATCGATCTCCAGGATTTGTAATGAGTTTCTAGCACCGCCTTGGGATCTTCTTCTCCCCGTGAACACAGCAACAACACCGAGCTCTTTGTAAGCTCTCTGTGCAGGTTCGACTTTTACCAAAAAGTCATATTTGTCCTCATCCGTCTCCCAAAGTTGCTTTCCATACTTCTCTTCAAACTCCATCTCTGATGAAACACCCATAGGTTGATAGATGTTCACTTTGTTGTTTGGATATTTCTCTTGCACTCTCTGCACAAGGTCAACTGTCTGTGGGAAATGATGCAATGTATCCAGGAATATCAACTCAGTGCTAGTGTTCATTTTGGAGAGGATATCAATGGTGACCAAACCTGTCAAACCAAAAGCGGTAGTCTGGTATAAATTTGGGAATGTAACGATGGCCCATTTGAGAATTTGCTGTGGCGATAGGTCAGCCAGTTTATCGTTGATATAGTCCAGCTGAACCTGGGTCAAGATCACTTTGTCCTTAATGTTGAAAATTTTATCTCCAGCTGGAGCCGGCTGTTGCTGTTGTTCAGTAGTTGTCATTGTGCAAGGCTTTCAGATAAGGGAAACGAGGGTATCAAACCACACAATATAAATGTAATGGGAACCACAACAATAAATAATAACAATGTCTCAACAACTTTGCGGGAAGAAAACTTTCCTTAATTGTATTCAAGGGAAGTGCAGAACCACTGCACGTGAGATGTGGCGAAACACTTGGGAGTGTGGCGCATTTGATTGCAGAACGCTGTGGCTGAAGTGTGGCACAGGTTTTCTGTTGACTTCCAAATTTAGCATTCAGAAAATTTCTTTCTCTATGGAATGAAGGAGAGCTGAGTGAACTTCCACGGCAATTTGCACAGAACGAACAATCAAAGGAACGAACAAACAGCGAACAGGGAACAGAGTACAAACAGCAGTAAATCAACACTCCAAACAACCATGTCGAACGTGACAACTGAGTCAGATGCCGCTATTGATTCTACAAAGAAAGACCTGGGACAACTGATCTCCTCATTTATCGAACTGGGAATCATCATCCATGATTTCCAAGGAACTCAATCTTCTAGAGATGCTCTAGCCCTGAAACTGAATACTACTATCGATGAACTTCAGAAGCTTCAGAAGCCTAAGACAAGGGAGCTGGACCAAGTTCCAATCCCATTGGATGTATTACAGTATATCGAGGATGGCAGAAACCCAGATGTCTACACAAGAGAGTTTGTTGAGGCAACGAGGAAATCGAATCAATACCTGAGAGGAAAGATGGAGGCTATGAGGGACCTCAGAGATGTTCTAGGGCAGAAGATTGGAGCTGAATTCCCAGAGTTGGACGCTTCAGTAAAAGATATCATTAGGAGAACTGACGGTTAAGACTGATTACACAGTCACCATTTTTTGCTGGGATAATTCATGCCGTGTCACGATTGTTATCAGTTCACTTAATAGCCTTGAATGAAGATTCAGAAGCCCTTCTGATGCGATAACTTCCAGTACTTTCCGTTCCATTCCTTTCATCTTGTTACCCTCGAAACGATGTGTGTCTGTTGAGCTAATGTGTGATCTGATGATGAGATGATGTATAGAACTCTGTTGTGTTAGAAATACGGCCTCATCACTCAGATAACGACAGAGGGTGATGAGCTATTGCTGATTATTACACCTTATAGATGCCAGTTCTTTGCAATACAAGCCAATCAAGTTCTAGAGCTCAAGCGTGAAATACTAGCTGACTTGATCTAGAAACTACTCGAGATAGTAGAAAGTCACACATTTTCGAAAAATCGTTAAAAATGGGTTGTGAATATGGAATAAAAACACGGATGCAAAATGTCTAGAGAGGATACAAGAAAGTCTTGTTCTCCAAATCTGTCAAATCTAAAGATGCAAGACAAACAACAACCTCCTTATCACCGTCTTGAATGATACCAACTTTGTCCAATTTATCCATCTCTTGAAGTCTTTGAGTGTTTCTAGACTTTAAGACATACCAAATGGCCATTGCAATAATTGGTGAGATACCAAAGGACAGAACAATCTGGACAACCCAAGCTGGAACATATCTTGGAGAATCCTTCTCTCTCCACAATTGAGGAGAGATGATGTTAGCAATCGCATAAGCGAACATGAAGATACCATTACGAGTGATCTTCTTAGTGTAACCAGAACAAGAGGTACCAGTCCAAGAATACATTACAATATATGGGATAGCAAACACTGGAGAAGCTAGACATAAAACGGCAAGGATGCCAATCTTATTGTCCCAGGGCAATGCCACAGCGCAGATAGAACCAACGAGAGATGGTAAAGTCCAGAACATAGTAGAGAATGCAGAGGTGTTTGGGAAACGGATCAAGAAGTAAGATGCAATAATGGCACAAATAGTGGCAAACCCACCAGATGCAACTGAGACGAGGGTAGAGTTCAAGTTCGAGATACCGCCCATCTCACCGAACAACAAGTTTTGTTGGTATGGTAAGTTATTGGCCAACATCAACAAAAATGTGTAGAGAGAGAATAACCAAGTCACTGGATCCTTCAAAGCTTCGACGAATTGATACTTTTTGAAGTATTTTTGTTCAATAGAAGTATTGGTAGTACGTTGGACGCGACGGATGACCCAAATCTTCTCTTCAGTTGTCAAGAACTTAGCATTGGTTGGGTTATCTGGATAGAGGAAGAAGATGAGAATGTTCATCATGAAGGTAAGAGCACCCAAGATAAGCATGAAGATCTTCCAGTTTGAGATGTTAGAATCGATATACAAGACACCATATGCAATAAAACCAGTTGGGATAGTGACACCCATACAAGTTGAGTAGAACAATGGAGCAGCCGCCGCCTTTTCATCAGCAGTAAGGAATTGACTCATTGTGGTATTCAAGATTGGAATAACAACCGACTCGACAAGGCCCAAGAAGAATCTCACGGCAAGGACGCCAGAGTAGTTAGTCATTGTACAACTGAGAAAAGTGATGATAGTCCACAAGGAAGTCAATAGGAGAAGAAATTTACCAATTGGAAGCTTCTGCAAAAGATAGTTTCCTGGTACTTGACCAACAGCATATCCAACGTAGAACAATGTGTTAGCATTGTTATACTTGTCATTGTCCAAACCTGTGTCCTCGAAGAGACCTAAAATTGCAGAATAAGACAAAGTAGCTTTATCCATATAGAGCAACAAGTTTACGAGAGCAGCAAAGGACACAATGAACCATGACACTTTTCTTGATAGCTTACGTTCTTGTTCTGGTGTGATCTCTGGGACTTGGGAATCCCATTCCTCTTGGAAAGCAAGAGTAGCATCTGCATCTTTGGAGTTGGCAATGAGCCTGTGTGTACCTTCCTCCACAGAATGTGCGATGAAGTCAGCTTTCGCCTCAGGTTTAGTGGAAGAGGTGGATGCAGTATCAGTCATATTTGAGAGACCCGAATGTAGGGAGCTTTGGACCTTGAAAATAAGTCTAGAACCAAGTTATGAGGAGATGGACTATAAATTATAAATTATTTATATGCTGAGCTTCGGAATTTCACCCAATTCTGTAGGAACTAGTCATAAGTAGTAAATCTTCCTCCTGCCCATGACTCCACCCGTCATGGGCAGGAGGGACGATTGTGCGATTGCACACTGCATAAGGGAACATTTTGCCTATACCGTCATAATGCCCGAAACCGGCGCCCACTTTTTTTGCAAGGGAATTATAATAACAGAACTACATATGAATGCAGCACCAAAGCCATCATAAAGACCTTAAAGATGACTCTATCTATATACACTTGTAATGGAATCCGTCCTTGAGATTCCACATCAACCTCTCCCTTCTGACAACTGGTGGTATTTAAATCAACTCTCAAGCAAAGGAGAGTGAGCATGTAACCCAGACAGATCGGCGATAAGGGATTTTTAAAGTTTCACAACTTCCACTTCAAAGTTTGGTCCTCATCGGTGACTTTTGAAGAGAGCACAGATCTGAGGTATTCCACAAGACCAGCCTTGTTCTTATATTGTGAGTGTTGCGTAAAGTGATCTATGACATCCTTCTTCGCCACAGAGCCATTGGTCTTGAAACCAGAACCTTCGATGAAAGCTTGGATCTCAGACTCCTTTGGAAGACCATAGTTGTGAGGATACTCTGTAAAAGTAACGTTGAAGTGGTTATTCAGTTTCAATTTAGGATCATTCTTGAGCAATGGGAGGGCCTCCTTGGTGACATTGACCTCAGAAACAGATTTGTGTTTCCAGTTTGGCACCTCCTTTGACTTTCTGATCAACTTGGAAGAGACACCTTCGTTGAAGTCAGAGTTAATCATGAATTGTTTAGCAGCAGACAATTCAGATGTTAATGCCTCATGAATGTTAGCATGGGCACCACGCTCGAGAAGCTCAAGACTGGCGGTCAACGACAGTGGAGACTTCTTCTTCAAGGTTTCCAGAGTGCTGAGAGCAAATTCAGAACCATCTGCTTCGAGGGCTTCAAAGATCATTCTGATAGTGGAGGATGGCTTGAAAACCTTCTCAATAAGTTGCACTTGCTCAGTAGTGTACTTGAACTTGTAACCTTGTGGCAGAGACTCAGTGAAGTCTTCAATAACACCATTGACTACGGTGAAAGAGTCAGCATTGTGTAAGGAAACAGTAGATAAAGCCTTGATCAACTCTGGCAATCTGTGAGATGGCACATAGTGAGTAGCCAACCCAGAGAAGTAAGCATCCCAACCAAACACATTCTCACCGGTGAGTGCAAGGTACCAACCCAACGAGCTTGGAACAACTCTGTTCAAAGCAAAAGTGGCACCCACGTCTGGGAAAAACCCGATATCCATCTCTGGCATGGCCCATCTGGTGTTCTCGGTAGCGATTCTGAAAGGCGTATGGATACTCAAACCGACACCACCACCCATGATGATACCGTTCATCAGGGAGACAACAGGCTTTGGGTAAGCTGCGTACAGGTAATTCAAAGAATACTCCTTCTGGAAGTATCTAACGCTTTCCTCAGGTTTACCCTGCTCATTGGCAGTGAGACATGCAGCAACATCACCACCTGCGCAGAAGGCTCTACCGTTGGACTTCTGGATGACGATCTCCGTGAGTTGGGACTTGGAGTACTCAAGCAGACGTGGGTACAGCTTATCAATCATGCTCTCATTGAGGGAGTTCAGCTTCTGCGGTCTGTTCAAAGTGATCACCTTTGCGCTGTTGATGTTCTCGAAGATCACATCGTCTTCCTGAGCACTGGTTGAGTATGACATTTTTGCTCTCGTTATCAATTGTCTCTTATAACCACAGGTACTTCTAGCGACACGTGAAAGCATAGTAAAAAGAGAGTATTCTGGCAGAAGAGATTAAAGGGGACAGGGGACTGCTTTTAAAACAAACTTTGTGTGGGGGAAGGAGGAGGAGGAGAATTGTGTTGTCAGCTTCGATGGGCCGAAGGGGAAACTTTTTGAGCTGGCGGCCAAAAAGGGAAAAGTTCTCGGCAGGGCTCAGAACCAGCGATGCGTTTCCGCGGGAACGCACACGGATCCGGTAGGGCCACATTTTCGTTGTTTTTGTTGTTTTTGTTTTGTTTTGTTTAGGCTTGATCTCTCTATCTCTTTTTGCAGACTCAGCGGCAAACAGCAGAGGCTACAAGAGTGATAGCCGATCTGTCAGAATATGGACTGGAGCCTCTCAGAACTAGTCACGGCTTTCCAACAGGCGAGCAAGGACTCTTACTCATGCAATGACCCCGACTCTCAGCTAGGGCAGGTGAACAGCGCACTCGCAGTGACACCAGAGGCCATCGCCGATTCATCTGTGTTTGAATCCCTAGAGGAGCTCGTGTTGGCATTTCCTAAGTTGAACAAGCGACAACAGAAGCAAGTGGTTTATCTCATCACAACCAGTTTGCATAACCAGTCAGATAATGCCTCCGCTGCCATCGAAAGTGGCCAAACTGACGCGTTTACCTCACAGAAGCAATTCCTCGACGCTTACGCATATTTCACTCATTGCTTATTGTCGTACTTGGGACTCGAGTCTATTCCAACGGCATCCGGAACATCCAAGAAGGTCTCAAATGAAGCACTCGAGATTTTCAAGGCTAACTCCACACAGCTTGAAACCATTATGGAATCTATCTGTACATGTTTCAAGCTGAACTTGGGTAAGTTGTTCTTGACCACACCAGAAAGGGACCTCTTCATTGGTACCTTTACAAGGCCTATCTATCTTCTGATGGAGAGCGAACCGAGAATGAAAGTTCTGTCGATAAAGATGTACATGTTCAAAGTGATATCAATGGCTGTAAAGTTCCATGGCCATGGTTCTGCTGCTCAAAGTGCGATTCTTCAAAACTTGACTTATTTCAGTCACTTGAATGCTGTTATGGCTGAACTTTTACAGATCTTGAACGATCAGTATGATTATCCACAGTTGACAGAAGATGTGTTGAGAGAAGTGAGCAACAAGGAGTTCAATCCCAATGATAACAATGGTCCAAAGCAGATCTCTCTTTTCATTGTTAAAGTCTCCGAACTTGCACCAAGGGTACTTCTAAAGCAAATGACTTTGGTCTCACAACTTTTAAATAACAGCTCCTATACTCTCCGTTGCGCCGTGATTGAGGCATGCGGTAACATCGTCTTTGAGATTAGTAAAGATGAGGATGAACTTGAGCGTCATAAGAACTCTGTCTCCGCCTTGCTGGACTTGCTCGTGGAAAGATTCTTGGATCAGAACCCATACGTCAGAACGAAAGCCATCCAGTCGTTATTGAAGCTATGTGAAGCTGATGTAAAGTTCACAAAGTATCGCCAAACGTTCATGGAACTAGCAGTTAGAAGTCTGGAAGATAAAAGCTCCCTAGTGAGACGTAATGCGATGAAGCTCATTTCAAGATTGGTGCTAACACATCCCTTTGGTGCCTTGCATGGCACTCAATTGACTCTATCCGTTTGGCAAAGGAGATTGGAAGAAGCCGAGAAGGAATTGGAGAACCTCGAACCTGAAGACAGCGCCCAAGCTGTGATTGAGAGGAACTTGGAGCAAGACTCGGAAGACGAATACGAAGAACTACCTTCAAGAATTGAAAAAGAAAGTGACACCAGTGCCATTTTTAAACTCAAGTTGACCATACAATACTACAATGATGCTATACAGTTCATTCAAATGGTCCATAAAGGTGTCGAAATAGGGTCACAATTACTCTACTCAAAGAACAGAAACGAAGTCATCGAGACAATGGACTTCTTTGTCCTTGCTGATGCTTACTCCGTTGAAAATATCCAAACGGGTATTCGTAAGATGGTTCACTTGGTCTGGATGAAGAGTAACAACGACGAAGGTACAAATGTTGCTACGCATCTTGTTGAGTGTTACAAGAACTTATTCCTCCTGGCTCCAGATGACGTTTCTGAAATTGAAGCAGCAGCTCTCATCGCAAAGAACTTGATCTCACTCACATATGGCGCAACTGTTCCGGAATTGGCATCTCTCGAGAAGTTGCTTGGCCTCATGTACGAGTCTTCGTTGATTGGCGAACCGGTTATTAAAGTTCTTTGGCAGATCTACAGCTTCCAAAATCATAGTTTCTCAAAGAAGCAACGTCGTGGTGCTATCATTGTCCTTGGTATGTTTTCACTCTCTGATAACGAAATTTCCTTGAAGGGTATTGACTCTTTACTCTCAATTGGGCTGGGTGAGAAGGGGAAGGAGGACCTTATCTTGGCTAAGTACTCTTGCGTGGCCTTGAACCGTGTTGTTCCACAAGATTACAGAAGTGGTAACTTCAGAATCCCAAGAGAAGAGGATGCCATCAAGAGACTTGGAGCTCTCTTAATCGAGTATAACTCGAATAGCGAATACTACAGTGTTGCGGAGCCAGCTATCAACACGATCTTCAACATCGCTCCTCATCCAGAAGAAGTTGCCACACAGATTATAAAAGAAAAGACACGTATGACTTTTGGTTCTCTTGAAGAAGGTCAGTCGCAGGCTGTTTCGCTTTCACAACTCTTATTTATCGTAGGACATGTGGCAATCAAGGTTATTGTTCATTTGGAGGCTCTTGAAGCGCAATTCAAGAAAAAGAAGATTGAAGCTGAGATTATAAAGGCAAATGACAAAAACAGTACTGCTAATGAGCTTGAGATGATTGGTGGTACATCTGAAGATGACTTTGCTGATGCTATCTCATTCATAAAGGAGAAGGAGCTACTCTTCGGTGAACACTCGCTATTGGCTAAATTTGGCCCAATGGTGAGGGAGATTTGTCTGAACAACTTGAAGTATGATAACAAAGTCCTTCAGAGATCTGCAGTTCTATGTCTAGAGAAGTTGATGTGTGTCTCGTCAAAGTACTGTGAGGCCAATTTGGCACTTTTGATCACCATCATGGAGAAGTCGGATGATCCAGTGATCAGGTCGAACGCTGTATTGGGTCTTGGCGATATGGCTGTATGCTTCAATAACCTTGTTGATGAGAACACTGACTTTTTATATCGTCGTCTTCACGATGAAGATTTGATGGTGAAACGTACATGTCTTATGACCATCACATTCTTGATCTTGGCCGGGCAGGTGAAAGTCAAGGGCCAATTATCACAGATGGCAATATGCCTTGAGGATCCTGATCAAGGTATTGCTGATATGTGTAAGTTGTTCTTCACGGAGCTCGCCACGAAGGACAATGCAGTGTACAATGGTTTCATTGATATATTTAGTGGGCTATCAAATGATGGTAATTTGGATAAGGATGCCATGAAGCGCATCATCAAGTTCTTGCTCTCCTTTGTTGAGAAAGAGAGGCATCAGAAACAGCTTAGTGAGAAGTTATTGCAGAGATTAGCGAAAGTGGAGAACGAAGAACAATGGAACGATGTTGCGTATGTGTTGGGGTCATTACCCATCAAGAACGAACAGATTAGTCAGGCCCTAGAAGCTGGATATAAGATGGTTACTGCAAGAAACTGATATATAAATACTAGACTACAAGTGCGTTAATGAATGTGTTCGCTATGAATGATATGCGCTACGCCATAAGAATCATTCCCCCTTCTGTCGTTTGGCCCTGGTTGCTTCTAACTCGTGCTTGGCAGCCTCCTTCAACTCTTCGAGATCCCTAGTCAAATTCTCAACGGCTTTTCTCAAGTTCTCACCTTCATGCTCCGGTCCCTTTTCATCCTGCCATTTTTGAAGGTCGTTCTTGATATCCTCAAGTTCACCACTGATTTTCTTGATCATATCCGGATCTTCAAAGTTAGCCTCTGGGATACCCAAGTGCATCTCTTCGGATTGATCCGTTTCCTTCTTCTCCTTGATGATGTCCGTAACGGAACCTTTCGTCTGTTTTGGCATGTATTGTTGGAAGAAGCTCTTCACTTGATTCTTGAACGGACCAGAGAATGCAAAGATGGTGATCGCCATACCGATGTGGACACAGTAATAAGTTGAACCCCATATGTAGAGAGATTGCTTGAGGTCTAGGATCATGAATGGCTGGACAAGATAACTCAATGAAACTTGTGTAACGACATAACATATGACATCATAAAAGAGCTTAGAAGGAATCGGAGTGATTCCATCAGCCTCCAAGAAGATTGGTCTGATATGACGTCTGTACATTCTGTTACAACTTTGAGCTAGAGCACCAGTAGCAAAAGAAAGGTAATAACCTGGTCTTGTTCCATGCCAGAAGGCAGATGTTAAGAACGTAGCCAGTGTGCTTCTGAAACCTGGCTTCTTCCCTTTCTTCACAGTTCTCAAGTAGACATAGTTCTTCAACCACTTGTTGGTGTTCTGATTCCAAGCCGAGAGGACAATATGGATATTTTGGGCTGATTCGACACCCCAAATATCAATGTTTTGCACTCTGTTCCACAAGATGGTCTTTGTCTCCTTGTCGTAGCCATTGTAACCCAACCCACAGACGATACATGATGCCTCAGAAATGGTCCATGCAGCGTAATACTTGAGTCTATAGGTGAATCCAAGGGCGTATAAGTACCAAAGCTTGTAGAAGATGTTGTGAAGGAGAAAGTTCGGATCGAACAAGTAGGACATTTGGACCCAGTCAGCGGATTTCTGCCAAATCAATAGCCAACCAATGGCCTGGCAGACACGGTAAAAAGCGACTCTACCGGACTTTGGAATGGCTCTTTTTCTGTTCTTGCCTGGTCTCTTACTCTCTGGTAAATCTGAAAACATTTCGGAGTTCAACCATTGTTGATAGTCATTGAACTCGCAAGAAGGACCAGTGAGCAAGCACGGATAGAAGAAGGCATAACTCATAAAGTTCAAGAAAGAAGGGTGTTCCTTGACGGCTCTGTTCTTCTGATCGGCCGACAACTCAGACTCCGGTTGTCTCCCATCATGAACGTTCCATCCAAACCCACTGAGTTTCATCACAAGCACCATCTGTGCACCTGTAATATCAATCTTTGTGGAGTCATAGTCCTGGAAGAATTGTAGGGAAAGATGGTTCAAGGCGAGATGGCCCATGACGAAGATAAAGTTCAAAATAGGCATCAGATCAGACTTGAGGTAACGGGTGATTAGATATGTGAACGACGTGCTGATAAACAAAGTGCGGAACCCACTGTAAAGGTCACAGATGACAAAGAGGTATGTCATGGAGATGGTAACGATGTACACGTTCTTCAAGAAGACGCTCTTGTCAGGGAATCTCTTGAGGATGGCGTTCAATGGGAACGACGCAAACAGGCAAATCGCCATCTTCAGCGTGGCCTCATCCACACCAGTGGCACCGGACCACTGTGCGATCTTATCGGCAACGAATTTCATTGATGACCAATTGAGAGATTCAGTTGCTCAATTGCGAAGTTTGAGCTGAGCCTTCCGCAAGTAATAGCAGCTGTGTTTTCTGTGATGATCTCCACGATGAGCAAAACAGAAAAAAAAGACCGAGGCGGCTTTTCAGACGCACCCAGAATGATAGGCTGCCAGTGGTATTTAAACGAGCAGGTTGGCCCACTGGACGGAAACAACTATTAAACCGTTAAACACACTAAGACCACTAAGACAATGCTTAATAGAAGGCTCTTCAGCTCTGCTGCAATGCTCAAGAGAGACCACAAGGGTACTGCTGTGGTGCTGATGAACATGGGAGGCCCATCAACAATCCCAGAGGTGAGTGACTTCCTCTTCAGACTTTTCTCTGACAAGGATCTTATCAACTTGGGTGTCGGCAGGTTTCAGCCTCTGTTGGCCAAGTTTATCACCAAGAGACGGACGCCAAAGATTGAGAAGCATTACAACGAGATTGGTGGAGGGTCTCCTATCTTGAAATGGTCCAAGTACCAGGCAGAGGAAGCGTGCAAGATCCTGGATAAGACCAACCCTGAGACGGCACCACATAAGCCATACGTGGCATTCCGTTATGCTCATCCATACAGCGAAGAGACCATCCAGCAGTTGCACAAGGACGGTATGACCAGAGCGATTGCTTTCTCACAGTACCCGCAGTTCAGTTACTCGACCACCGGTTCCACCTATAATGAACTCTGGAGGCAGACTCAGATTCATGATCCTGATAGAAAGATCGAATGGACAGCTATCGACCGTTGGCCAACACATCCTGGGCTTGTCAAGGCCTTTGCGAAGAACATCCAGGATAAGCTTGATGAATTCCCAGAAGAAGTTAGAGACAAAGTCACTATCTTATTCTCTGCTCATTCTTTGCCTATGGACGTGATCAATAACGGTGATGCTTATCCTGCTGAGGTTGGTGCCACTTCATACGCAGTGATGCAAGAGCTTGGATTCAGCAACCCATATAGAGTCGTCTATCAATCCCAAGTTGGACCGAAGCCATGGCTCGGTGCCCAAACTGCTGTCTTCTCGAAGAAGATCGAGAAGGATGCTACCGGTATTATCATTGTACCAATTGCATTCACGAGTGACCATATTGAGACCTTACACGAGATTGATATCGAGTTGAAGAGTGAGTCCAAATACCCAGAAAAGATCAAGAGAGCTGAATCTTTGAACGGATCCCCAATATTCATCGAAGGTTTGGCACAGCTCGTATCTGAACATTTGAAATCGGGGAAACTCTTTTCTAAACAGTATCCATTCGACTGTGAGATCGGTATCAGTAGCGACGTCTTCAACCATCCTTCAGAGATGTTTGGCGACCACTACAAAGGAAATTAAATACACATAGCTCTTTATATCATCCATCTAGCTCAATCCTCCATATCGAACAGATCTAAGTCTTCGATCACACCAGCATCATCACCGTTGGTATCACCATATGAACCAAATGAGCCTCTCCTATTAACAGCTGGCGCCTCTTCTTCTTTGATTTCCTCTTCCTTTTTGTCTGGTTCCCCTTCACCCAATAAAGCCTTTTCATTCAACGACGCAATAGCTAACATGCCTCTTCTCAAAGAGTCCTCTGCAGGCCATATGAAGTTATTTGGCCCAATAGAGACATTGTCAAAAGTTGGCGGTGCAGTGGTAAATTTGGCCAACTTCATCGCATATGCCAGAAGTTCATCTGCTTTGATTTGAGTCTTTTGCATTCTCTGCTGTTCTTCTTGGACCCTCTCCAAGCTCGGTAGGGCCATTAGCTTTCGACGACACTCTCCCAACCCCTTGAGTATCTCTCGACAGTTCTGATCCACCGTTGTGCTTTGTTGTTGTAATGAATCAATCTCCAATCCCGCCCTCTGATGCGCAATAATGTCCTCTAACGAGCCATTGAGACGACCCTCTATCTCCAACAACTGCTCAGCATCACTAACAGATGGGGCATACCTTGATATCGACGTCAGCAATGACTTCAACGTCTCTTCAAAAGCATCCAAGTTCTTCGAAATGGGTAGCTGTGCAACACGCTTATCGTGTAAACTGATAGATACTTCCGGTGTGGCAAGCCGAAGATATGACATATTGGCACTGGAAACGGGTCTTGAGAGCCCTTGATGTCTCGACATTCTGGCTTATTTTATTGGGTTGTCTGCTCTCTTAGGGTTCTTAGTTAAAGTGAGGGAGGATGTTTTGTTACCGCTCGAAAATTGTAAGCTGTTACGAACTACAAATCATTTCAGCGCAATTGAAAGCCTTTGTAGGGCAATAGGTAGGATACATTTAGTGTCATAGGCTCCATAGACAAAGTTACAGGTCACAGATGCTCTTCCTCCGTTTCACCTGGACAATTGGCGTGCAAGTCAGCCTGGTCCTCGTACCTAACTCCACACCAGAAACAATAATCAAACTCAGACCTTAGATGGCGGTATAAGCGGCCTATTCTGGTGTCTATGGGCTCCGCCTCGAACATATCAAGCTCTTCATCCATAGTTTCTTGATCTTCCTGTGAATTATCAATCTCTTCAACCTCCTCTTCACTCTGAATTAATCTCTTCTTCTTCCATGAATTCTGAAGATCCCTCACATAGCCCCTCCACATCACGTTCAGATCCTTTAAAAGAACTTTTTCGAAGTCTATGTCCTGATCAGTAAGCTCCAAACACAACCGTTGCATCTTCTTCACAATCCTCTCTTTCCTCTCTCTATCTTTCTCCAACTGCAACCTCGACTTGAAACTCTCTTCATCTTTCTCTGTCATTCCGTAATTCATCACAATATCTGGCTCATTATCTCCCCTTCCCAGGCCGCTCTTATTAGACATAGGAATCACCACAATTGGTTCCAATATAGCATCAGAATTACTAGGATCTTTACCCAAAGCCTCACCCACTCTGAATCCCATCTTTTCCATTATAGTGAGACCTTTGGATTTCAAGGGGCTGTTTGGCAGTTGGCGCATCACTTGATCTCTGGGATCATCGGCAACCATCTGTCCAAATAATGATGTCTTCATCCTTGTGATAGTATCATCTGCAGACAGGGTGAACGTTGGTCCATCATGTACAAGTCTTTTCTGCTGTTTGGTCTCATCTTCAACAATCTTCATCTTTAGATAGTCATCTGTGTTGTTTCCCCCTATCGTTGCTCTCTGGTCTTTTGCTCTGTGATGATCCTCATCATCGCCTTCTTCATGTTGCTGTGGTTTAAAAAGCACTTTTGGTACTTTTGTGCTCCTCATCGGCTCTTGTTCCTGTTCAGATGATTCTGATAACTCTTCAAACCCTAGCAATACCCTCTTGTTTCCTGTTTTCATCCTTGTTATCGCTCTTGCAATCTGGGGATGTGTTCCCTTGGTTGGTATGGGCTGCAGTTTTACGCGATGAGGTAAACAGGAAAACTACTACGGTGATGATCTAAAGAAAATAACAATAACAATTAGAAAAATCTATAGAGTAGTTTTGATGGCGCTCCAGAGCTTGTGATTCTCACCCAGCACATACGTGATGGTCTTCTTTTCAAAGCCCTCCTCGCCTAACCAGTTGAGTTGCTCAATGACCTCCTCCAGTAGTATGGCCTTACCTGCAGCGATACCGTCACCGAGACCGGGATGTTCCACATTGACCACATGTATGTGAAAGTGGTAATAACTTGGCTGGTAGTGCACAAAGAGCCTCAACTGATCCCCAGCGATGCCGTATTTCTGTGGAACAACTTCTCTTACCTTCTGCAAGAGACCATAGAGATACTCACTGTGAGAATTGTTCAAGTCTCTGAGAGATCTTATATCCTTTCTATTCACAATGAGAACAAGATAAAGCTGTTCTATATTGATTCCATCCCATTTCATATCAGGTAATAGCACAAACCCATCATCACCTTCTTCCCGATAGGCAACCCTCTCGGCTTCAGCACCTTCATACAGGATGTTTCTAACCCATTGTAGACGATCACCAACCATTTTCTCTATATAAGGAACAACAACGTTCTTATAGATCTCTGGGGTCTCTTTCACAACATGGAATTTCTGTGTGTCGTACTTCATGATATGTGTCTCCGTAGCTGGATAGATCAAAGAAGCTTTGACATCAGGATACTCTGGCAAGGATGATATAAGGGTACCGACACCCCACTGGTAGATATCATTTGTAGCATCCGTACTCAAGTCAGAGATCTGTGTCGGGATTGTGTCAAGCGATGCCATGTTGAAGTGACACTTCTCGAGAGATAAGATGGCATCCTGGCCCTCTATCTGGCCTAGCAATGCCACTGTTTTGGTATTTGTCTCTGACTTGAGTACACGAGTGAAATGGAACTTGGGAATGAGAGATTCAATGGCCATTTTCCGAAATATCCCGTTGTCTTACAACTTGTCTTACAACTTGTCTTACAACTGAATTTAACCAGCTCCCGCGTTTTTTCCTCCTATATCGCGAATCCTCTCGGTTGATAATTGAGTTGCGCGCACAGCTTTTGGGTTTAAACTTTCTTAAGCTGATGTGATTTCAGACAATGTTAGGGTTGTATGATGGACCTTATTCAGAAACATTCTTCTCCCTCTTCTGTGGGTATTTTGGTCTTAGGAGAGCGACTCTGAATACAAAAAAGCGACGTTCCCAGCTCTTCTTTACAGCCCTGATCCATAACACTGCCCAAATTAAAGCCCTATGCAAGTGCTATGTACTGAGCAACACATGAAGATCAGTCAATGGACCTGATCAATAAAAGCAGGATGATGTCTATCTACAAGGTGCAGCTACTTGCTTTCAAGGAGGAAGAATTGCTGCACCTTACATTCAATTTCATCATCCTGGGCATTGAAGTGCGCCTGGGCGATCCTGTAACCTATGCCAGCAATTTAGAACACGTTTGTTGCTGCAACAAGATTTCAATTTTTTGAGGCGAAACTGAAAATAAACCTTGAATTCAAAACTTAAAAGTGGAATTCGAAGATGTCATCGAATGCTTGCTGGGTAAATAAGAAAGTCTTGGTCAATTAAATTTGAATTTTATTTTAACTCGACTTCAAAAGGCGACCACATATAGGAACAACTTACCCGCATTGCTTATTATTTCACGCAGTTCACCAAAGTTAGGTGGCGCGTATAGTGCTAGTTTTGTTCGTCATAGCTCAAGTTTCTCATCGTGCGTTTGTTCCACATCAGTTCGATGCTCCCCTACATAGACGTACATACAAGTAGTCACAAGAATTATTATAATCCCACGACATCTTTCTCGCATCGTCTTCCAAATCTTTATATTATTAGTCTTTCAGCAATCAAAAATAGGATACTGTAAGCATTAGTCCTATCATGTTGTGTTTTATCTTTGGCCCCTCAAAAGCTCAATCTGCAGAGTTTCGCATATTCCAACGCCTCCGTAATACGTGTATGTATGTCTAAATATGCAGAGATCAAGTACATGCATAATCCAACAGATCTGCGTCCACAACTGTGGTGTATATGTTATGCAGTGTAGTGTATGTAGTACATGAAGTGCTTTCTTTTGCATGAAATGGGTTCATGTTTGTTATCTGCGAGACATGACTAGGGGAAAGGTTCATCATATCCATGATTCAACAATACAGCTCTCTTCAGCCATGATTAATGATCACTGTTGGTGTTCTGAGAGGCCTCTTGTCTCTCTATTAGTTTCTTGAATTATTGGCTCTTAAGCACTTGTAAGGGGTGAACTATTCATGTTTGTCCTATGTGTACATGTACGTAGCTCTATCAAAATATATATCAGTCTGCAGAAGAGAATTACACCACAGCCCATACTCCATATAGACCACCAACCTCCAAATAGGAAAGACACAAATTGGGGTCATGTTTTATTGTCCCCATGATGAGACATAGAAGGGCTGTACGATAACAGAATCGCAGATGTTTGTACATGTACTGCTGTCTCAAATGAATTCCACTGCCGGAAGGGGATTCTGGAGCCAGACTCTACATACGTTGACAGGGTGCTTTGATGAACGTGTCTGTGCATATCTTTGAGTACTAAGAGCTTCATCAGCCCCGTAATGTCGATTGCTATGTAGATCTTATACTGATCTTCATAGCCTATAGTACTGGTCAGTAATCGGTGTTCATAACTGCTTTATTTATCAATTTAGAATGTACTGGTGCCTGTGGTCGTATAGCAGTGAGGATGTTAATTATGTACACACCTATTACCTGTCACCCTGAAATGTACATTAATCATTGAGATGTTTGCTCTTTTGAATTGAGCTGGGAGTTGAGCAGAGAGTTGAACAGGGAGTATCCGTGAAAGTTGAGCACCGAAGCATAAAATCGAGTTTAACTGGTGTGAGGACTTGGATCTCCTTCGTATTATTAACTTAATTTCTAAGAACGAATGAGAAGCCCCAACATTGACGGACAGTTCGCCCTGAGGCTCTATGTCTCACTGGTGATAGTTAGATCGCAGCTTATAGCTGAAAGCGATATTATTTGAGGTCGCCGACTGTCTGCAGCATTTGCAACTTCTTCCGAGGCTCATGTTCACATGTCGTGATATGTATGTACTCGGAATGATGATTCTCAGATTTTAAACCCTGCTGCAGGTGGTCTCACTTTAAACTCTTCGCATCCTCCCGCGCCTTGAGCTGGTTGTCCGCAAAATCAGTTAGTGATTTTTCGTCTTTCCTATCAGTTAAGACAAATATGATGCTAGCTAAGTGATTGTGGAGAATGTAATGCAATCGAATTTTTTTGAAAAAGGATCATATGACATATGACATATTCAATATTGAACGTTCCTGAAAATACTGTTGCCCTATCTGTGTGTTCGACATTTCAGGCCTGTTGGCAAGTCGTGGCGATCTAAGACGAGAATGTTCAGAATGTTCTCCGTCCTGATCGCTGGATCAGCACCTGAAGAAGGAATAATTCATGGTTCCTATAACCTTTTTCGGCTACTGATCTGGTCTCATAGTTAGTGATTCAGTCAGTTTAATAAACACGTAGAAGAGATGGAATTGATCAACAGTATCAAATGCCTGAAGCGTGATGGTATCCTTGTAGAGGAACAGTCATCATTAAACTCTAGAGAAAAGGAACTCTGGATATCGTACATACAATTAACGCCAACTTTAACAAGCCGCACATATGTAACAGTTTATCCTTGAACGGAGCTTATCAGTATTCAGAGCAGTGTCAAGTATATACGTCATATAAAACATACAGGTGCATACATACATGCAAACCGGAGGAGCCGGTAGGAATTTGTGAGTTGAAGTTTTGGGGGATGAGATACATAGATCGTAATACAGAAACCCATTTTCTGTTGAAATTTTCCAGCCAATAATATTTAGAGCATATAATTTAATGATCTGTTATGTGCACTTCTAGACTACAGGTGTGAGCCTTATGTAAACATATCAGTGGCGCTGCATATTTACGTATGCGTTGATCTTGACTCCTGAGACGTGCCTCATACTTTTGCATGCGCATTGCGGACTAGAACTGCAAAGTTCATACAAATACAGATACATACTCATACATGTCGGCCATTCATCATCGGCGTTCGGGATCCCGTCCTAGCTCCGGTGATCATCTAAGAATCTCAAGTTTAGATCGAATCATAGACGAGCATCCAATAATCACATCTAGTTGTCCCTTAGAAAGATGATAAAGATTCGAGTGCTTTTGAATAGCTTGTGCATTGTATAATATAGATAGATAGGTTTTTTTTGAGTCAGGGTGTTGCATTTCTTCCTTCATGAGATTGAATAGATCATGCACCATCCGGAAGTAGCCATCTTCATGGTAAGCAGACAAAATTCAGTGAGTCTGACATCGTTTTTATGTTCTAATATGTATTGAGGCTTGGATTTGGGTTAGCTTTCTAAATGTTAACAGTGCTTCGTCTCATTTGGCTTCCATGCATTAGTGTTGATTGGCCAGAATCACTACAAGCAACCACTTGCTAGTACAGTCAGAAGTTCATATACACAATACCAAAAGAAACTGCAGTTGAATTGTAGATTTGGTCTTATTCTTTGGGTTGAAAAGGTTTGTAACCCAACGTGCGACAAAAATTTCTTCTCGTCATCCTCAGTTTTGTGTGACTTCAGATGGGACATTCTACGAAATCGAAGTTTTGCTGTTGATACCCCATGTGAGTATCGGTCACTCAAGTCTTTGATACAAATATTGTCACTGGTGATCTACGTCTCATACATGAAAGTTGCTGCATCATGAGGACTTCGAAAGTACTCTACTACAAAAATAATATTCTAACTGAACACTTCATTGCCTAGAGAATCACTCAACATCTTCTCCTGACTGCAGGGGGATGCTACGTTTCGCTATGTCCCAAATCAATCTTCGACGACGCTGTAATGTGTACCTCATTCACAGGTACACTAATTAATTGGTCTTCCATTCGGACCCTCTTCATGGCCGGGTATGACACCAAAGATAGCGAGAGAGAACATTTGCAGATTATTTGATCTCATTTCAACTTGATGATAGTAAACCAGACTCCATAACAACCCTTATTATTGAATACTACCTCGACCCCAAGTAGACGTGAGATGTGCCACACAGGTACTGGTAGACATTATAAAGCCCTCGTTTGAATTTCCGCCACTTCTGCAACTCGGTTTGCGGGGGTTACGTTATCACATAGAACAACCACGCCAAATGCATGCATGCACGCTGCAGTCTGGCACCCCTGGGCCTTAAAGGACCATTTCATGCATATATCTGCAATATTCGGTATCTTTATGCTATTATACATTCTGTTGCATGGCGCCATGCACAAATGAAGGTTGGACGCCATCTGGATTCTGCGGGCAGCAGTCTTTTTTCTGGCTTGTTCGAAACATGAGTGATGGAATCTGGATTCTGGATGCCTCAAACAACATCCAGTCGGAAAGCCCCCAAAAAAAACACCCTCACCTTCCACCACCCTCTTCAAGTTCACCACCGAAGTGTGCACAACCATAGTTGAGAATACAAGTACTGCACTTACGTTCAAGACATATCCCCACAATAAAGAGAAGGAAAAACCAATCATGGGAAAGTCTCTGAATACCTCGCCACAAGTTAACAAAGAGGCACAGTCCAGCCAGCTTACTGAATATGCGTTGGAATCATCAAGAACCTGGTTTGTGATAGCACAATGTGCTCTAACACTCAACCTGCCACAGGTTGCTCTCCGAGGTTTTGAGTCTGCTTTGCACCATGCACCAGATCATGTTGAATCGTTGATTGGATTCACTAGAACAATCAGTTTGCAAGCTCCACAGAAGACCGTGGAACTTCTCCAAGGAGCCTTTCAACAGTTCCCACATCTCAACAGCGAGGCGTCCCTCTGGAAGGAGTTGGCCGAAGCTCATCTTCGTTTGAAGCAGTTTGATCAAGCACATCAAGCCGCTACAAGAGGTTTATCATTTCAACAAAACGACCCATCACTTCTGTTCATCTCCGCTAATGCCCTTGAGCACTTGAACCCACAACATTCCCAACACTTGTACCATGCTGTTCTTTCAATTATTACCCAAATAAGACCTGGTGTGGCAGAGTGTGAAATGGCGAAACAGTGTCACTATAAGCTTGGGCTGATGGCCATGGCCGACCAGAACTGGAAGGCTGCTACTTCCGAGTTTCAAGCTGCCATCTCTTTTGCTCTTCAGATCAACTCTGACTCTGAGTTGCTGTGGTGCCTTTTGGCAAATGTTCGTGAGAGAGGTGGTGACCCTGAAGGAGCTTTGGCTGTTTGTCGTGATGCAATCCAAGTTTCTGGTCTTCAAAGAAGAACCAGCATTATTTTTGGCTATCTCTCATTGATACCAACAAAGAACCAACAAGGTGATCCTATCAACGCAATCAACGTGCTTGGACCATTGACTGTGACAGATCATAATGACCACTTGGATTCTCTAACGTGGTATCTCTTAGGAAGGGCACATTCTTTAGCTGGTAATCCGCGTCAAGCCTATGATGCTTTCCAGTCTGCCTTGAGGAAGGGAAGAACATCATCATTGCCTTGGTTGGCTGTTGGAAGTTTATACTTGAAGATGGGCCAACTACCAGATGCCCTTGCAGCTTATTCCCAAGCCGCTAGATTGCTGATCGAGGATGGTTCTACTATCAGTGCTCAGGCTTCTGCTGCTGCATGGGATGGTCTCGCTTGTGTCTATGAACGATGTGATGATCAGGCTATTGATGCTGCAGATGCCTATGCTAGATCTGCCTCTTGTTATAGAGCTGCTGGTGATATGCGAGCTGCTTCACAGGCTGAACAAAGGGCCCATTCATTACAAGCTGCTGCCCGTGGCGAGGCACCAGTGCCAGCTTTGAAACCTGTTCCAGAGACTTCTCTCTCACTGTTGAGAGATATTGTCATTGGTGCAATCCAAGAGGATTTTGCCAATTCTGAAGCTGCCCAGGAGAGCGGCGACTCTAAAGAGTTCCACCATTTACCATTGCCACGTCAAAGCCTTGCCTCCGTTAGATCCAATACTCCAACAGATAAGGGTATTCCTGTGATATGGAGCAAGCCTGTTCCTCAAGCACAACCGCAAGTTTCCCCTATCCAACAGGCAGAAGCGACTATTGTTCAAGGCCCACAAATTCTTTCTGCACCACCGCCAATTCCACAGCTTCATTCCGTTGTCCCAGTTCCAGGTTCTCTCCCACTGCCGCAACAGCAGACGCCAATACCAATGGCACCAGTACTTGGACGACATGTTATGGGCCAACCGGTTGCTTATTATCCACAAGGTGTTGTCTGGAGATGATTCTGGGGGGACTACTATTGTTGATGATTTTGCATGTTTTTATGAAGGTATTTATGTCCTATATAAAGCATTTAATGATAATCTTGATGAGTATATTGCACGGAATTTAGTGCTCTGCAATGTTGTTGCTTTTCTCAATAGTGAATGTGAGCCAGTTTAAACTGGTGAATTGGCTGGTTGGGTCACTGTCACTCTGTCTGTGATTATCAACAACATGGAGCCCCGTTTTTAGGCATATAGAACATGGAGCTGAATATCCTATGCAATACTGCTAAAACGAGTGACCCTGTACATCTGTTCTGACATATTTTTTTGATTCTAGGAAATATGATGGAAGAACGGTGGAGGCCAAGTGCCCTTTTTGATCTTTTTAGGTTCATTGGAACTTTGAATCCTGAGCTTAATTTTTTAACGTGATACAGTGTCACTCGATTATTCTGCCTGGCGCATCTAGCTCGACATGCACATCACTGGAGTTGATCAGGTAGATACAAAACATATTTCTGTTTCGTAGCAGATCTAGAGTTGAGCTTGCTCCAGATGCTGTTTCAAATTTGATGTCTGCTACCTAGCTTAGCAGAATAAGGTTATGCGCACAACTGCTTAAGAGTACAACGACCTTGCACAACATGCACGTACGTCAATAGGTTCTTGTGCGAATAATGCGCATTTAGATACATATGTGTATGTACTTAAATGCCGGGATAACCGTTTGCTGTGTAACCGTGCATGTTTCCGTAAATGATGCCGCTCTCTGTTTTGTAACAGCTGTGTACATATATATGGTGTATTATGTACTAGTAATATCATCATGGCACCTTAGTAAGTCATAAGGCGCTAAATGTACTTCGCTGTGTGAAACTGGAGGACTTGAGGCATGCGAGTGCTTACAAAAATTCTAATGCTGAAAGCACGATGCCCCCTGGAACGCTGAACGGCGCTATAAATGTATATTTTGTGGCCTCGGAAATCTGAACGTGGGCGGAAGTTCAGCGATCTGTCGGCACAAATTCTGGGGCCCCATTTATGATATAACATCATCCAGAGGTGTGTAACATATGGCTTTGTATTTCTGATGTGCGAAGTTTGAAGAAAGGCCTGATAAAGAGATAACATAATTGGAACATAATTGGAATACCATTTACATGATAGGTTTATATGTGCTGAAACGAAGTCGAATTGCTGCCATACATATATCACTTAAGTCTCGATCCTGAATCCTGGTGAGGCATATATGTACTGCTGTTTTATAAATAGGTGATCGACTCTCATAGTGTATGTAATTCGACGTTTAAAAGTTAACTTTGGATAGAAAACTGTTTGAGGCTCTTTGAATAGCTTTTGGATACTGCGACCTGCAACTCGTAAAGCTGGCGGTGCATGGGATAGTTAATAATCGTAATTCGTAGCGGGAACCAATTTCGAAGACTATGTTCTATCATCACACAGCTCGCTTCTCAGTGGGTCAGTGCCCATGGCCCCATGCCAGGGGACTTTTGTGAGCTCCATAGATAGGCCTAAAACTTTCATTATAGATATATGCTGCTGCTGATCATATCGGATGGCGCTAGCAGTTGGTATTTATTCTAACTTGTCAACCTTGCAGTTTGTCCATGGGGTGTCCTAAGATTGCAGCTGAGCAATCTCGAGCTTCGGTTTCTTGTGAAGGAATCTGGGAGATTAACTCTGGCAAGCGGGGAGTCTTGGGAGTTGTGGTTATATCTTCTTGCAAGGTACAAGAAAGAGCTATCGCTGTCCCTTGTAGAACTACCGGTGCAGAAGTCTTGTAAACTGGTTGATGATCTTAGGGCTATATCATCTCTAATCGACAGCTCATCATAGCAGAGAAAGTTATATATTGGAGATTGGACACAATTAAACTACGGAAATATCCCCAGTTATTCTCTAGATGACAACCGCAACTCTTCTTTGCTTCTAAGATGGTTGTCCCATTATTGTGTACCTGTAGTCCAGAAGAACACAAAGGACTATACACTACCCCAAAATTCTCTTGAGATATCTGATGACTGATACTTAAGTTTATTAAGTCTATTATCTTTATTGCTCTTTGATCACTCAACTACTCTAAGTGCTATAGAGATGGAGGAATTTCTAAGTAGAACCTCAGAGTCGATGTTAGTCTGGTCGCTGAGTTCAGACGTACTGTGCAGCCTTAAAGCTTCCGGTGCCCATAGATAGCATTGATAGAATTGTAGGAGGTTGTATCAGGAAGCGTGGCTCACAATGTGTCTACAGCAATCAGGAATTGGACTTCAGGAGCATTATTGGTTTTAAGCATCGGCGTAGAAAAAGGCTCCATGTCCTCATTACATCAGACGTGTATTGAGCATGAGATACAGCTATAGGCTATTGATATCTTGCCTCTCTTTGCTTGTGTGATTGAACCGCATCGTGGATTATTTCACATCGTGTTTTTGAATCTCTTCTATGTATTATGAGCCAGTTATTCGGGAATAAGCCCTTGAGAAAGCTACATAGGAATTAGCGCCAATTGTTCCAGTATAAACAGTACACTTGAAAGATAAAATTCCTTTGTGGGATCAGTCATGCAATTGAAACATCGAAAGAGTAGGAGTTCTCAAAACATAGAAAACCAGGGTTGGATGACGCGTTTGGCAGGGGAAAAAACGCGTTGTCGAGAATTTCTAGCGCGACCGCGCCCAGAATGGTAGACATAATACGCAATCCAAAGGAGGAAGATTGATCTTTGAAAAAAATGACAGTCATACGATACTTACTCCTGGTTTGCTGTTGCTGTTGACTTCTTTATCAACTTCAAAAATCACGGTTTGGTAACTCACTTCTCGTATATTGGGACATCGTTACACATACAAAAGGAGACACGTTACTCGAGACGCTGAAGATAAGGCCCCATTTGATCACTACTTGAGTTCGGTAAGATCAATCCCTGGTACTCGATCTCATCACAATCGTTAGAAACTCATCCTCTACAATAAATATCTTCCGACACAAGGAATCTCACGCCTGCCGCTGCATGATAAGATGTTCAAATCTAAATCAAATACCCAAAAGAAGTCTTGGAACCCATTTGGCACCAAGAACGAGTCCAAACCAAGCATGGCACACTCTCAGACCATGATGAATGTTAGCCGCCTCGCCGATTCCTCGCCTAGTCCAAGAAGATCCCCATCTGGTGCTGATATGTTCAAGAGACAGTCAATGATGATTTCTGAGCCAGTTCAACAATCAAGAGCTATTGCGCGTCAGAAGTACAAGTCACATTATGACTTCTCATCATTCAAGGTGGAGAGTGCTACCGTTTCAGATCCAAGGGAGATTGAGTTTTATGAGCAGTTACTTCAATGTAACGAATCTGAGTTCGATGACTCTGACGACAACACATTGAATTCAGCTGCTCTGGAAAAGGTAGAGATGCCAAGTCAAGGCTATGAAGAAACACTCTCATCAACACTGGAGGACTATAAGCTTTTTACGGGGCGTCAAGAAGTCACCACAGAGATAACACAGCTGGAGCAAACAGATTTTTCGTCATTAACTTCACATCCATCTGTACCCAGTCTTTTCTCCTTTGACTCCATCACTTCGGAGACCAGTGTCTTAAGAGTGAGCAACTCTATTTGGGTTGGATTCTCTGATGAGCTGGAATCAGATAAGCTAAAACTGGATGCGTTTGACAAATTTGATGCTAACGCAGCATTTGGTGATGATTCTGAAGATTCTTTTGTATCTGCGGGACGGGACTATACGTCACACAGAACAAGTTTGATCTTTGTATGAATAATTACCAAGTTTGTTGGTCATTTATGATCTTGCTTATATTTAATGGGTTGGTTTAAAGTTATGGTTAGAGTTATCAGGATTCTGTCATGCTAGAGTGTAGTGAATAAGACATTTTACACAGTGCCAACTCTTATAAACCATTCAAATTTTGCGCGAAGAACAGCTCAACACAATCGAGTCATATCTAACACATGTGCCTTATCCAACTTATAACTTATCAATCAGGCTCTTGGGTCCCTTAGTGGGAGCAGTTTACCCCAGATTACAGAGCCCCATTTAATCTCTGAAACAGGAAGTTACCGCGAAGACCCAGTGGTGCCTTGACCGCTTTGAAGCCTCTGAGTGGTGTTCAGGTGGTGACTGTGCTTTTCCCTCCTGGGATACCACTCCCGAGGGCACGCGCACTTCGCGACCATATTAACTATGGTACAGTCACATGATATACCTCGGAAGTTGTTGAAATTTTCCAACTTTCCCTGTGTGGGCCACTGAAAATTTTCGAGAATGCAACATTGCAGTACTTTCAACAACAACTAAAGAATCTCTAAGGAATAGTCTGCGTACTCTTACCGCTTAAACTGATTATTCTATACAAACAAAAATGAAGTACTTGGCTGCTTACTTGTTGCTCGTTCAAGGTGGTAACGCTACTCCAGCTGTTGCTGACATCAAGTCTGTCTTGGGGGCTGCTGGTGTTGAGGTTGAGGAGTCCAGAATCTCTGCTTTGTTGGAGTCCCTTGAGGGTAAGACCTTGGAAGAGGTTATTGCTGCTGGTAACCAAAAGTTGGCTTCTGTTCCAACTGGTGGTTCTGCCGCTCCAGCTGCCTCTGCCGCTGCTGGCTCCACTGAGGAGGCCGCTGCTGAAGAAGTCGAGGAGGCTAAGGAGGAGTCTGATGATGACATGGGTTTCGGTTTGTTCGACTAAACGGTTTGATATAACAAAGTAACATGTTGCATTAATTTCCCTTAAAGATCTGTAGTTCTAGTTTTGTGTCATCGCGTTTTGGTCATTAAAAATGTATAGCTTGGACTATCTAAAGCATATATGCCGATAAGTTGCAATCAATGCTCATATGAGTTAACATTTTTTGTCCAGAACACCATCGTTTAATAACTTTTTGAGTTTCTTCCTCCCTTCTCCATCAAGAGTGTTCAATTTCTCAAGCATGATTCTCAATTTGGCAATCTCATCTCTCAATTCTCTGTTATGAGGCCTGATCACCTTTTGAACATCAATACGGCCCCCAATCTTCAACTGAACAAATTCCTTGAACTTCTGCATCAATTCTTTCTTTCTTTTTAGTTTTTCTAGCCTGCCCACCCTGTTTAGTAATTCCTCTCTCTTCAGGTTGTACTTCTCATGGTTACCACCATCTACCTCAGGAAGGAGTTTCACAGACTCTATCAAATCATTCAGCATATATAGCTTATACTCTGATTGTAGCTGGACTGGGATATCGGCCTTCTCAACCTCATGTAGTGCCTCTCTATGCTGTTCAGCTCGGTCTGACCATAGTTCTGCAATCTGATCTGAGACTTTGGCAATTGCCTGTTTGGAGAAGTTTATTTCACATTGGGAGGCAAGCGAGCTATTAACTTCAGTATATGTTAGTCTCTTGTAAGCATGAAAATCCATACGGACACATACCTCTTCTTATCGCTCCGCCCAGTCGCCTTGATGAGTAGTTGTATTTCTCTGCGACGCGTTCAAGTTTACCATCGTACCTGAACGGGGATTTCAATGTGGACACCTGTTGTTCGATTAATCTAGTCAAGGACTGGTAATCACTTCCTGAAGACATCTCGTGAACCTATTCTCTTTCTAGATTGATCTCTATATGAGTACTAATTCCATTGTGTTATATTGATCACGCGCTGCAATAACAACTCTTGCGAATCGTGAAATTCTGATACCGCACTAAACCCGCAGAGACTCGTTGGATCTTGGTTTGAAAAAATACACAGGATTCCCAGTCCTTGTTACATAATCCAACCAGGCGCGGAATCATACACTGAGTGTCCTTTGCGTTTGGAAGTGTGTACGGTGAGGCAGAAAGTTGCGCCTGTGTGCGTCAAATAGAGTTTCCTCCACCAGGTTTATTAATACTTCGGAGGAGCAGCATGTTACTATGTACCTCCGAAAGTAGAAACTATCTCCGCTCTTATTGCCGTCTCCTGGGTTTCGCACTACTCTAAGTTCCAACACGTTAGATTGACAGAATTGGTCCGGTGGTTATATAGATTGTCAATGGTGTGCTCTGATGCTTATCCTGGAGAATCAGTGATTCATACTCCATATTATCATACCAAGACTATGGGCTAAGATGTGTCATAGGTGACTATGGCTCTTTAGTCAGTGTTTTTTATATATCTTAGGAGCTGGATTGAGTGTTGTATGGAAACAATAATGCTAATTATCTTTAAGTAATTGTTAGCAAACTGAAAAAGAACATTAAACATTACAGGATAGTATAGTAAGCGAACCTAACTTTGAAGTTAACATAAGTGAGAGAAAGCTAATGATGATTATTAATTAGGCTCCAGCTGGGATGGAGTGGTATATAGATGTCTAATTCTGATGTCGTTTTAAAGGAGAAAGAGCGCAAAGAACTCTCCGTCGTGAAGAGATAAGGAATATTCAAAGAGACAATATAAAACTTTTGCAGATTTCGACTTTTCTAGATGAGAGGAACTAGATCTTCGTACATACTGATGATGGGATTGATCCCAGAGCTCAAGACAGGACAAGGCGTAGATCCACCAGCCTTGATCTTGGGAGCAGAGATTTCTGGTTAGTTCTTGAGGTACATTGAACAATAGACAGACTTCCCAGGTGGAGGCTAGTACTATGCACAATTAAGTGTATGTGTGTAGTCGTTCGGACTGATGACTATGCCTGACTTTAAGGTGTCAAATAGATGGTCGATATTTATAGAACAATGCTGCAGTTCTGTGGTTAGATATTGGACCATGACAGTGAGAGACCAAGTTTAAAATATTGATGCAGAACATTGCCATCAAGATTACATATTTAATGCAGTCACCACCTATATACGACTAGATGATGCGTTGGAGGGTCAGACTTCGAACTAGTGGGGACATGGAAGTCAAGTTAATGCCTGTAAAAGTCACAATACGGGTAGAGTGATTGCAAGATCACAGAATCGATCACATTTGGGACGCAATGGGGTCGCACATGATTTCCAATTCGCACATCCTCCTATGCATAAACTGGCAAGCGGGTTACGCCATTACGCTTAAACAGATAAATCACTCGCGCTACAAAAGCTATCTATAAATTGGCCCAGGCTCCAGTAATTCTCCATAACGGTTCTCTAGGGGGATTCTACCAGCACCAGTATTCAGATTGAGAGGAAATACGAACCAATTATGTTTTCTTTCCGTCAATTGCTCGCAAATTGCAATTGAAATATCGGTGGTTTGAGCTTGCTTGCATTTATTGCTGCAAGAGGTCCCCAACTAGGAGCGGTATATCTGTAGAACTTGTGCCACAAACTGGCATTTGTAATCTATATCATTACTGGCTTGGGCTATTGAATACTGAATTCTGAAGTCGGAAGTGAGACCTTTGTGTACCATGACATTGCTAGCTTCCAGTTAACTGGTGACAAGCGCTAAAGTCGGTCTGTTGCCTAGGAGATGATGACAACGGGAACGGGACACCACTAGTCCTCATCATCTCCTAGTAGGAGCCTCAGTAGTCCCGTCAGATCAACTGAAGAGCCTCTCAGTCCCTGTTAGTCCCTGCAAACTTCTGCAACAGAGCAAAACCCCAATGCAGCTTCATGCATCAATGAGCAGATTCGGCAGACGTGCCAAAAGTTTCGAAACAGATGGGATTTGTTAGCGTGCGTCGTGCAAAGACCATCACAACAGAGGGAATGATATGGAAGTGTTCCATCGATCAGATATTTAAAAAGCAACAGAGGCCCACATCACAAGTGTATTCACTTTAAAGGTCCATTTCTGGGTAGTGATTCTACCCAATCTTGTCACATTTCATGAGTATCAACGTACACGCCCCATTATCGACAGAATCAATCATCGTGATGTCTGAGACCACTGACAACTTGAAGAAACTCGAGTTCAAGAACCTCATCAAGGATCGAGTATTGAAACCTTCAAAATTACCAAAGTATGACAGCGTTAGGGGCCACCATGCCCATCTTGTGATCAGAGACTCACACTATCTCATTAAGGAACCAACTTCATTCATCACTTGCTCTTCATGCCATCGTGGCCGCGTATTGAAGATTGCAACCATAAAGGAACTCACCACGCAGCAGATCTTGGATGAAATCTACACAACTATTGGTAAGAACCCATGCCAGAAACGCAAAAACACAGCAAGGGAGAAACAAATCCTTCCCGAACATCAACAGGTCGAGTCACAATCTAGTATACAATCATTCCTAAATTTGAACGCAGTAACTGCGATGGTTCCAACAGCTTATTTACCAGCATATCATCCCTTAACCTCGATATCGTATTCATTACCCCCATCATCGGGATTGACCCACTCATTACCACAAGTACAAGCACTTGGGGAGATTCCTTCATTCGAGGATCTATTTACAGACTTCGAACCTTTACAAAATTTGCCACAATTCTCTGAAACTATAAACGTCAGTTCGATCGGTGCCACGATGAAGGTCACGTCATTCACATTGATCTCGCTGTTTCATGGTCATTCTAATTTCCCAGCCAATTTGGACTTTTTGCTCTCCTTAGCCGTTCAAGGAAACTTTGGCTTCTTTACACATGATACATTGATCGTCCCATTACCAGTGCAGGCTTGTACAATGTTTGTCAAAGATCCACTAACGAATGTGCGTTTGTTCAGAAGTAATGAGGGGCTATTAAGAACATTGAATAACCGCATCCATGAGTTCGTACAACAGAAGGATTTTGACTTAGTCAACTTAAAAGTTGTGATATATTTCAACTATTTTCAAGAAAGTTTCCCAGAAAGAGCAAACGAACCGAACTTTAACAAGTATGTTGGTAACATGTATATCATCAGTGGATTTCGTACACTCAGTGATTCACGTTTGACATTTTCGAGTCTAAGGTATGCGTACAATTACAGTCATTCTGTGGTTGACAACAATGAGGAAATTGCAAAGAATGGACTCTTCTATGAGTTGATATTATCCAAGCTACAGAACGAAGTTTTCTTGAAGACAAATCAAGCTGGCTTGGGCACTCACATCAGCCCCTTAGAGTTGGAGAAACCGGCACAGATGACAATGATCCCGTACACCGGCGAAGAGTCACAAATGGGCTACTTAACAACAAGCCTATTCATTGTGTGCTATATCTCTTTGAAACTACTGAGAGTGGCTATGAGTGATGATTCCTTACATTCTCTCGCTTGTCTCTCTACTGTGCAATATAACTCCAAGTTTCACATTTATCTTCTGAAGCTGCTACTGGAACATTTGAGAAGTCAAGAAAAGTCATTTAGACCTTTGCACTTCTAACTCTAGGGAGATCGTCCAAACTTTTTAGAATAGGGTCTTTCAATATTGATATAATGACACTCTATTTTGTTTAGATTTGTCTTTTGGATGTCGGAGTGGTCTTCTGGTCAAGATTCCGACAGACTCACCTCGAATGGTTCCCCGAATTAGGCTTGTATCTGCTTGGCTGGAGACCGGGGCACGGTAAAGCGCAGATATCCGCAGGGGCCCAGGGGCACAGGCTCGCCACCCATTATCGCCGCCGCCACCGTCGGGTTCGTTTCCCACCCAACCAACTGTAAAGATTGAAAAAAAAAGGAGCTGGCGCACGGGGTGGGAGTCTGATCTTAAACTGGTGGTTCTCAGTCTTCCGAGAACTTGAGACTCACTCAGTATAAGCGCAGTGCCGAAAAGGGCTAATACGACATTTCTGAAAACCCCATCATCAAAATCTACAGCCAACTATAATTATCACTTCAATTCCTAACTAAATAGAAAACACAAACTAGATCCCACCGAGACAGATTACAACTTGTCGTAGTACTCGGTGTATGGTGGAACCTCCTCCTTCAAACCGTGTCTCTTACGAGCAGCGGTAACAATCTCACCAGCCTTAGAGGTTGGGTCCAATGGGTCAGTTCCCAAAGTAGCCCAGTGGTCGAACACCATCTGTGGGAAGGCTTGACCACCAGTAGCTTGTCTCAACTCACCGGTGAAACCGAAGGACTCGTTAACTGGCAAGTAAGCCTTGACAGTGAACAATGGAGTACCTGGTCTTTGCTCCTCAGAAATAACTTGACCTCTCTTCTTGTTCAAAACAGAGTAGATACCACCGACAGCGGACTCTGGACATTGAATCTCAACAAGGAAGACTGGCTCTTGGATTCTTGGCTCAGCCAACAACATGGCAGCGTAAGTAACTCTTCTCATGGTTGGCAAGATTTGACCAGCACCTCTGTGGATAGAATCAGCGTGCAAGGTAACATCCATGATGTTGAAACGGATAGCACGCAAGTTCTCCTCCAAGATTGGACCAGCACCAGAAGCCCAAGCGAAACCAGAGACAACAGAGTCCTTGATCTCAGCCAAGTATTGGACAGCCTTGGTTTGGTCGACAACGACGTTTGGACCAGAACCCTCTGGACCGAAACACCAGATCTTTCTAGCATCAGTGACATCCCAGCCGAACTCATCAGCCAAAACTCTGGCACGAGCCTTGAAATCATCCTTTGGAGAGACCTTACCGGTCTCAATGGCAATAGCAACCTCCTCACCCAATGGCTCGGCCTTCAAGTAGATACGGTTGTGCTTGTTTGGAGACTTAGACAAAGCAACCATGGAGGACTCAGCCTCAACGGTCTCTCTGTAGGAAACAACTGGTGGAGAAACCTTCAATGGAATACCAGCGTGGTCGTTCTCCAAATCTTGCAAACAAATCTCCAAGTGCAATTCACCGGTACAAGCAACGATGTGCTCACCGGACTCAGACATGGAAGTCAAGACACATGGGTCAGACTTGGACAATCTCTTCAAACCTTCAACCAACTTTGGCAAGTCAGAAGCATTCTTAACCTCAACAGCAACTTGCACAACTGGGGAGACAGAGAACTTCATGACCTTCATGTTGTGAGCAGCCTCGTTGGTGGTGATAGTACCAGACTTCAACAAGAATTGATCGATACCAACCAAACCAACAATGTTACCAGCTGGACAGTCATCAATTGGCTCAACGAATCTACCCATCATCAAAACAACTCTTTGAATAGCCTTCAAGAACAAGTCCTCCTTGTGGCCTGGAACGTAGTTTGGACCTTGGATTCTAACCTTTTGACCAGACTTGACGGTACCAGCGAAGACACGACCGAAAGCGTAGAAACGACCCTTATCAGAGGTTGGAACCATCTTAGAGACGTACAACATCAAATCAGCCTTTGGATCACAGGTCTTGATGGCTTGACAGAAGGCATCATCAGATGGACCCTCGTACAAGGTGTCAGCTCTGTAAGCTTGAGCAGTGACTGGGGATGGCAAGTGGATAACAATCATCTCCAAAAGGGCATCAGCAGCTGGCAAGAACTTCTTCATAACGATCTTCAACAAAGCCTTACCTTCGAGCTCCTTCTCATCACCCTTCAAGACGATCTCAAGCTTGTCCAACAAGGTTGGGATCTCCTCCTTCTTGAAGTTCATGATAGCAGAGAACAATCTGAAGATTGGGTCCAAGATGAACATGTTGAAAGCACGCTCCAATGACTTACCATCGGCGTCCTTGTCCTTGTTAGACCACTTCTTGGTCTTTGGGTTGAAGTAAGAATCACCCCACAATCTGTCCATCATCTTAGATCTGTCAACACCGAACTTCTTAGAGTATCTGGTGGCGAATTGACGGACAGTGAAGGCCCAACCGTGCAAACCGGAACCGAAGGCGACGGTACCACGCTCTGGGTAGACTTGGACATCACCCAAAACCTCATCAGTGTAAGTGGCGATGATAACGTTGACGGACTCAACGGTTCTGGAGAAGGATTGGTACAAGTCCTCCTTGGTGACTTGCAACTCAAGCAAAGCTCTGTCAACCTTGTTGATGACTACAACTGGCTTGATTCTCTCACCAAGAGCTTGACGCAAGACGGTCTCAGTTTGGACACAGACACCTTCAACACAGTCAACAACGACCAAAGCACCATCAGTAACACGCAAAGCGGCGGTAACCTCAGAGGAGAAGTCAACGTGACCTGGGGAATCGATCAAGTTAATCAAGAAAGAGTTACCAACGGTCTTCTGCTTGATATCCTTGACATCGTCGTCAACGATCTCAGAGTAAAGGGAGATGGCGGTGGACTTGATAGTGATACCACGCTCTTGCTCATCCTTTCTGGTGTCGGTGAAACGAGCCTCACCAGCCTTAGCGGCAGAGATAATACCGGCACGTTGCACCAAGGAGTCGGTCAAAGTAGATTTACCGTGATCGACGTGGGCAATGACGGACATGTTACGAACGTTGGTAACGACGTCCATCAAGCCACGCATTTGATCAACTGTGAAGTTCACTGGAGAGGTTCCTGTTAGTACTTGATCAAATAGGGGCTGTTGTGCACACAGATGGGGCCCAATTGCCATCGCTGGGGCCGCTTCATCTCCCACCAGACAGTCCCATCAGAGACTGTGGGAACAACTAAGCAGCCACAACGCCATTGGTCCATTGTCAATTCCGCTCCGCAACACCAATTTACTCACCCATCTTGATTGATTTATTCGATGAAAAGTTGCTTAGGCGGTGTTGTTGCGGGAGAAGAGAGAAATTTGGCCAGTGCAAAATTTTCATGCAAATTTTCAGACGGAGGAAAATCAGCGTCGGTTCGCGCAGCAGGCGCTGCCCCTATGGAGCGCTAGCCCCCCAGTGGACTGACATGCTAGGCAGAGCGGGTCCAGGAGTTACGCTGGAGCGGTATGATAACTACGTAGAAGAAGGAGAAACCAGTTCACTTTTAATTTATATCATGAGCAATTGTGCCCGTGTTAGAAGGTACTCCCCCCTAAGAGAGACGCAGCATTGCGAGCATCAATTGGTGTCTCGTCCAACCCCTCTTCCTGCTCCGGTTCTGGGATGTCGTCCGCTTCTTCATCTCTGAACAGGTCTGATGACAGATGTGACACTTTCCGATCACCACTCCAGCTGTCACCCTCAGGGCCTTGGCTCGAAGTTGACACAATCTCCTTCAGCGGATATCTCTCTCTTCCCAGTCTAGCCAATCCGCCGTTCTCGTCTACAAGTCTCACATCAACCCTGACCTTCTCGAGAACTTTCAACTTGCGTCTCTCATGTTCGATCCTTCTAATAACAAAGTCTTTGAATATGAGTTTGATCTGTTCATCCAGGTACTCCAGGTACTCCTTCTTCTCGATAAGCATCTCCTCTGTGATCCTCTTGATCTTCTTAGACAGTTCGTCCTCGTAGTTAGTAGCATCTTCCAAAGCTCTAATCGCCTCATCCACTTTGATAGGGTTGATATCCCTCTTGTTCTTTAATTTTCGGGCATTTTCATGCTTGATCTTCGTATTGGTCTGTGCATTGATCAGTTCTCTCATCAGCAAATGTCTATTCGTGAGTGCCTCTTTGATAATATACCCATCATTGATCACACCTTGTAATCCATCCCCCAAGGTAGCTAGGTCAACACTGCCAATAACGGAGTCCAGGTCGCCAATGAAGGTCAATGTCTTACCAATCTTCTTCCACATGTTCTGCATTCCAGGGTGTGTGCCCTCCAAGATACTCAGTTCTGTGATCTTGGTTCCTAGTTCATTCTCATGCTGGCCCAACTGCTTTCTAAACTTGGTCAACTTCTCCAACCTTTCAATCAAGGTCTTAGAATTCTGATAGATGGACTTAATCAAGGGCCTGAATTCAGCAAGATCAAGAATTTCATCATATGGTGGTTGGAACTGCTTAAGCGTTTTTCTCTTCAGCCCTGTCGCTGGCAATTCAGATTTATGGATTGGCGCATAGGTTCCGAAGTCACCTTCAACAAAGAACACGAACTCCTCATTACGAACAATAAGTGGGTTCGAAGTGATCCTATTGAACCACGCTTGGAAGTTGTATGATGTTCTCTTATAATCCTCTTCATTCTGAATACCGAAATTCGTCGAAGAAAGTGGTAGTGCTGGTACAAAACATTCGGGATTGGCACCGTTCAAAAACTTCCAGAACGCCATGAACTCCGAGTATGACTTCTTGACACCTTTATACATTTTCTTTCTGAAATGTGGGATATTTGTAGATAGATCGAATATCACTGCTGGATTCTCCTTCTTATTACTCAGTGACCCACTTCTTTCAAGTGCGATCACCTTCACGGCAATCTTATGTGCATCTTTATCATCATATCTTTCTGGGACAAGTGAGATTTTAGAGTAAGTCGTTGTGGCTTCTTCTGATTCAATTGGTTTGTCCCCCTCCTTTTCAATGGTATCGGTATTTGACACCTCTATTGATTCTTCAGGCACTGCAAGTCCTGGCTCGATTGCCGTGGCTCCAACAGCAAGAGAGCCTACAGGTTCTGCAAATGGGTTGTTATCGAACTCATCTGGATCGTATGCAATCGTGGAAGACATCGTGCTAGTGAGTCAATTGGGTCTTGAACCTCTTCTGAAGGTGTGAATTCGCAGGGGTGACTTCAAGTTCGTGGAGGCCAAATCTGTGCCCGATAAAAACCGTGAATATAGGACAAGGGCTTCATAACGCTTTTAACTATGAACGTCAGTGATGGCGCACCAATGCGATTTATAATAGTGATTATGGTGCATATCTTCGTTTAAAGCAATGTATTAATCTTTATAGTGGTACATTAATCAAACCCTGGTCTTTGTTTTTTCCAGAGACCACTCTGGACACTTAGAAATGCGGTGGACAACACACTAAACTCGTCAATCATGGCTCTGTTGATGTACAAAGTGAACTCCTTTCCGTCACTTGCAATACCTGTTCTCCGAATAAAGGCAACTCTGACGCTGGTCGGGTCTGTCTCAAACTTCATATACTTCTCAAGGTAGCCATTGGCCTTCCACATGTACATCATTGTCTTTCTCATGATCTTGAAAGAAGACTGGCACCAAATAGCCTTGGTGACCAAGCTTATCTTATGCATCCGCCTTGGCTCATAGGACAACAAATCAAGAGGCAACAGCATCTCCTGGGTAGGACCCAAGTCATCCCTACTCACGAAGATGTTCGTAGTTAAACTAGCATCAACGTACGGTGTGATGGCAAACAGATCTGACTGCGGTACTGGAGCACTGACAGACTGTGGTGAGAGATCATCCATACTCAATGCACTCCCAGGGATGGCATTTGAACTCAACTGCAGCCTTGTAAGATCTCTCAGATAGAACACCACTTTGCTTCTTCTCCACTCTGTTCTGCTGCGTAAGCACATGGCAATATCAGCCCCTTGGAAATCCTTCAACATCCACATCTCCGACCATAGACGAGTCCACCATCTGCCGTTTACATAGATAAACCGAAAGACAATCTTACCATCCACATCGAACACGTTGAAGACACAACCATTGTCTTCTTCCTGTACTATTCGATATCGCGTAGCTTGCGGGAAGCTGAGAGCGAAGTACTGGCGTCTGCTTTCGAACTCAACGTTCTTTCGAAGACGATATTCGGCATAGATAGATGACACAACGGTTGAGGCAATGAGCACACTGGCGAGCACAACTGGCACAATAAAGTCAAAAACTGTGTCTGCGTCCATTTGTCTATGATAATCTGTTGCTTCTAATAATGTGTGTCTGAATCTGAAGGAGGTTTTCTTCTAGCCGCCGAAGACGTGTATAACCTTTTTGTGGAGGGCTACACAAAAACTGCAAAAAACAGCTCGTGGGAAAATTGGTATGGCAATGCAATATCAACAGGAGACTTATGACATCTCAGTGTCCTGTGGAGAGGTGAAAGAAGTTGGCGTATCCAACTGTGGTCTTACAGACTCATCCCACTCCTTGTCCAACGGAGGCATGTTCTCCAACTCGATCTTCTCATGGAAGAACTTTTCAGCGTAAAATCTATCTGTAAAAGTAACATTGACACCGAAGTCCCTTTTGGCAACTTCAAGAACATGTTCCTCACCAAAGATCCCCAATGCTCTCTTAAAGCTCTCATTCTCTGGGTCATCTAAGTTCTTTATAGTGATGGTACGAGTTCTCAAATCTAATTTTCTGTTGTATGTCCCAGACGTAGGTCTTTGATAAGGAGAGAATCCACCACGACCACGGGCTCTAAGAGCACCACCGCGGCCTCTCAATGCGTACAAAGACTTCCCTTCAAGCTTTGACTTATCTTCAGCGATGTCTTGTGGGGTGATTCTTTCTGTGAACATCTGGTTCTGTATTTGATCAACTCTGGTTCTGATGTCAGCTTCGCACTCGGGGTTGGCAATCAATTGCTCCTCTAGGGACTTCAGTTGAGTTTCAAAATTAGCTAACATTTTCTCCTTCAAATCGATTAGCTGCTTCAACTTCTCATCAAGGGCCTTCTTCTTGACTCGCTTCTCCTCAAACTGCCTCTGCTTCTCACATTGCCTTTGTTTGAACTGCTCAATGTCAAAAGGCTTCTCAAGTTCAGGAACAGGGTACTCCGCATCTTTCTTTCTGAAGAACACCTTGACGAATCTGTTATCAAAGATTGGAGCTGCGTCAGACCACGCCCTTCTAGCAGATGTTGGTTCATCAAACTCGACCTCAGCCATTCGGAGATTAGAATCAACAGTCACAGTGTTGATGGTGCCAAACTTAGTGAAGTAAGCTCTGATCTTCATCTCATCCAGCTTATCGGTAGGCAATTGAGCTACGATCAAGTGTGTAGCGTCTTGAACTTCATCCAAGGTGACAAGATCATCCACGCGCTGTTGTCTCAGCTGTCTCTTTTGTCTCTCAGAGCCATCCTTCACTGATGGGGCGGCAGGTTTCTGGAGATGTGGCGTAGTTACGAGCCTGTGTTTACGTTTATAATCTGGTGGTGACTGGTTGTAGGAGGTCAAGTCCGGCTTGAAGTACCGTGTGGTGAGCTCGATGGCATTATCGGTGGCATCCTTTTTGATCTTGTCCACACTGGCATCCTTAGCAAACGTTCTTGAGTCGACACATGCAACGATCTCCTTTGCAAAGCTCTCGTGGTTGTTCACAAGTACCGCCAGCTCCTCGCTCAAGAGCTTAACGAGTTCTTCACCTTCGGTTCTGTTGTTCAGGAGGGCAAGAATGTAATCTGCCAACACGTCTGGCTCAGCGTCTGACACGGCGCCTGCCTTGCTAACAAGCCACGCCTTCAATAGTGGAGCGTCCTCTTGGTTGAGCATTGTCACTTGTCCTTCCACCTGGTAGATGTTGCGCAATGGCTGTTTGTTGGCGTTTGCTCTGGCTTTTTTAGTTGATTTGAGTTTCCCGATCTGTGATGCGTCTTTCTTTTTTTTTTCAATCACTTCGATCTGTGACGAACATTTCAACCCACGAGGTAGCAGAGAATAGCGCTCCCACCGCAAGACCGCCACCATGTCCTACGTGATAACAGCCATCAGCCACAAGACCATCGATAGTGATTTGTATATCAGGGTAGAAAAGGCACTCAATGATCTCCCTATTACGATCAAGCACGTCAAGACGCTAAGTAAAGATAGAGCCTATGACGTCGAGGTGAACATTATCAGATCCGAGTCCACCAGTGCCCTTGACGACGAGGTCTTCCAAAAGGTGAAACAGGAGATCTCTGAGCTCGATATCGCCTCTGCGGACTTGATAATCCAAAAGAACGATGAGTTCAGAAAGAAAAAGCAACTCTTCTGTTTCGATATGGATTCTACTCTAATCTACCAAGAGGTCATCGAGCTCATTGCTGCCTACGCTGATGTTGAAGACGAAGTCGAGAAGATTACTACTGCTGCTATGAATGGTGAGATTGACTTTAAGCAGTCTCTTGCTAGAAGAGTGAAGCTTCTTAGAGGTATCGATGGTACCATCTGGGATGAACTGAAGAAGAAGCTTGAATTCACAAAGGGTGATTTCGAGCTCATGAAAGGTTTGAAGAAAACTGGATGTAAGCTTTCTGTGTTAAGTGGTGGGTTCATTCCATTGGCAAACTATGTTAAGGACACTTTGGGCTTAGACTATGCATTCGCTAACACTTTGAAGACTGAGATTGATGCTCAGGGTAAGACCATCTTCTCTGGTGAGACTGAAGGCGACATCGTTGACGGCGAGAAGAAGGCTGAGCTTACACAGTATATCGCTGAGAGGGAAGGGCTCGATTTGAGAGCCACTGTTGCCGTTGGTGATGGTTCTAATGACTTGAAGATGATGAGTGTTGCCGGTTTTGGTATTGCATGGAACGCAAAGCCAAAGGTTCAACAACTTGCGCCTGCCAAGTTGAACACCGAGAACATCAGTGACATCTTCTACATCCTTGGTTACGACGACGATGAGATTAGAGAGTTGACAGCTTAATACAATAGATTTTAGACTTCTTTTTTTGTCAGTTAATGGGCTTATAGGAAAGGATCAATGACATTATTGAAGTTCTTAACGGCCTCCCTATCCATGATCTTGCCCTTCACAACGCCCATTATACCGTTAAATAGTAACACATCGTCACCAACTCTAACATCTTTCAAGTTTATCTGCTTCTCTTGGATCAGTCCTTTAGCTAACAGCATATGTCTAACGACACCACACAGGCAACCAGATGCCAAAACTGGAGTAAACCAGAACTCCTCATTAGTGGCCTTATCTATTCCCTTGAAAGCAGCATTGGTGATAGATCCCTCTGTGATCTGGTTAGCAGTGTTGTATAGCAACACCTCTTGTGGTCCTGTGAAATCCTCCAAGAGTATTCTCTTCCTGGCATCGTCATATCTTTTACGTCTTGTGGTTTTGAATGATGTGAATGGAGAAATCAATATTGGTTCAGTATCCAAGAACACATTCCAGACTGGTGAAGTATAGTTATTTGGAGAGTTGAACCCATCAAACAGGTTATATCTCACAGGAGTCAATGTCACATCCACCGTCATAACACCTTCCTTGCTTATTTTCAGTCTCAGCTTATACGAGTTGGCCTTATCCAGATCTCTGAGCACCGTATTCAACTGATGTAGCAATTGATCTCTGGTAACCGAGTAGCCAAACTTGAAGAACCCCAATGTAAGGTTGATACGTCTCAGGTGCTCTTCGAAGAGAAAAAATAGCTTAGAGTTATCCAAGCTATCATCAAACATGATCACAGAGTCAATGGTATCTGCAAGCAAGGGATCATAACGAATCGTGGAGAGAACCTCAAAGTCTTCCTCTTCAGGTTTGAATTCAACATCTGCGTATAAGGATCGCATCGTCTCAGCGACATCATTGTATATAGCCTGAGTGGCTGCATCCACCACCTTCTTTGCCATTGCTCGATAGTCTGTTCGCTGTGAACCTTTCTGAGGCTCCAAGGTTCTGAGGTTCCAATGGATTATGCTCGCAAAGAGTTTTGAGGTGACAGTTTTATGGCCTAAGTGGTCGCGCACTGACGCAGGCCGAAATTCCACTTCAAAGACATCTACATTCATCTCAAACAAATCCAATAAACATTCATAATAAAACAATATCATTCCAACTAATGTACAAAAAAAGAAACAAATCCAAAGATCGTCAAACAATGTTTTCAGCCATAAAAGTTCTTCTCAGATTGACTCTCTTCTCACCGTGCAACTTCGTGACAAACTCCAAGGCCTTCTCATCGTTGCTTTGATCGGCACACTTCAGGAGATCGTCATCCCTCTGGATCCAAACACCATGAACGTTCTGAGGTGGATTCTGGCCAGTCTTCAAGAACATCTCAAAATACTTTGGAATCAGAGCGACATCACCACAAACACTGGTAATAATATAGGTACCAAACTTCTTTTGAACACCTGCCTCTTCATAAAGAGCATCAATTAATTGATCAGCTTCCCCAGAGTTGTAATCACGACCGACGATCTCCTTCATCTTATCGATAACGGTGTCCAATGGTTGGAATTCGAAGAACTTCGCTGTGACAAGATCCTCTGTCAAGTGATCTTCGATGTTCTCCGCCAAGGATGGAGACATATTACTTGCAGCAGCAACAGCAGCAGCAGCCTGCGATTCAAACATACCTGAAATTTCAGATTGGTCACCTTGGAGGAACAAATTGGATGCATCATCATTAGCCATGTCAGAATCATTTTGCTTTCTTCTCTTTACCTGTCTCTGTTCCTCACTCAACTCCTCGTTATGTCTCATCAAATTCTCACCAACCAAAGTATCCAAATCGTTCTCTACTGGCTGTTTCTGTTTCTTGACAGATTTGTAAAGGTGTCTTCCGGTATAGTTCTTTATCTCCTCTGGTGTTCTCCCCTCTGCGATCTCCGTTTCATAGTATGTGATATACTTTTGGATACCATACGGAGTAACAAACTTTCTGTATCTGTCTCTCCAAGCGGCCCTGGTGTGGTTAGTGAACTCCTTCGCCATCTGTTCAAAGAATTTTCCTGGAAGGGTGTAATCCTTTAGTTCACCGTCATCGGATCTCCCACTCAAGTTCTCCTTGACAGCCCGAGATAGGAAATAGTCATCCTTAGCGGTGAATTTGTTCTTCAATGTATTTGGCAGTTCTTCAGATGGGATCAATTTCCCCTCAGCGTCGTAGATCAAAGTACCATCTGGCGCAGTCTTATACACGTATTTCAACTGATTTGACAAGTGGGTTCTATATCTGTAACGGATCGAATTACCGGTGTGTCTTCCGATCTTATCAGCGATTTCATGGAAGAGCCGATGAGTAGAACGACGATGTGGATTTTTTCTAACTTCTTCCAAGATAATTTCATCCTCTTGATCAGTGAACCCGTTCTTGTTAAGAAGCTTGATACGGTCCTCCTTGGTGACGAACATACCTTCCGGGAATGAGGATGCAGCGTCCAAACGAGCCTGGCGGGTCTTCTGTTCTGGGTCATCCTGGCTTGCTTCCTGTGCAGCACTGTCATCCAGATATGACACCAAATGTTCGACATCGGCGCGCTCAGCATCGTTATTGGCATCCTCGTATGGCAACACCTTGTATGCATTTATATCTTGCAAGCTCTTCTTCTCAACGGACTCGATAATAAACTTTGGGTCAATTACATCGCGATGGGCATCCCCAAACTTGGAGATATAGTGGCCTCTTGTGGAGTCTTCGGATATCTGACCGCCGTGGCCGACAACGAGTTGGATCAACTTATCACGGTCATCCTCTGTAACAGGGAAGAAGAACTGGATTGGTTCATTGTTTTCTGAGGTGAACAAAGTGTTGTTCTGTTGTCTAGGCTCGTTGTTAGTACGACCGAATGTAAACAAAGGGGAGAGGGGTGGTGAAATCCTTTGAAGCAGCCAAATTGACAGCGCAACACAACAACAGATAACCACCCACCTGTAAACTCACTCCAGCAAGGCCCTGTCGATGTTCTCTTCTGTCTCCTCAGCCATTTTTAGCCGCCCTCTTGGTACCGTGGTGTTGAGGTTTAAAGCGCCTTCGGTTGGTGTGTGGGTGGCGAGTGGCGTTCAAAGTTTTGTTGATGGAAAAAGCCGCGAACTGAGAAGGAGGGTTACCCGGTGCCGGGTGCTCTCGTGGCGGTTATATGATAAGGGTGTGGTTAAGGTCCAACTGAAGGCCACTATTGGACTTCTATTACACGTCACTGGGTGTATTCAGGTCGTACATATTATCATTCTACAGAGTAAGAAAGTTATCTCGTAATAGATTTTATTAAGTGTAACCGATTAGACGTTAGCAGCGATCTTCTGCTTCAAAAGGTTTGGGTTGGCGCCAATGATCTTGTCGACGACGGCACCGTTCTTGTAGAAGATGATGGTTGGCATGGCAGACACTTCCTGTTCTTGTGCCACGGCACCGAGCTCATCGACATCAACCTTGTAGAACTCAGCATCGGTGTACTCACCGGCAAATCTGTCGAGCAAAGGAGCAATCATCTTACAAGGACCACACCAAGTGGCGAAGAAGTCGACGACGACCAGCTTGGAGGACTGGATGGCCTTGTTGAACTCTTCAGCGGAAGCAATTTGGGAAACCATTGTTGTTTTTAGTTGTCTTGCTGAGGAGGCTAAAGACAAGTTCGAGAGGAACGTCTATGTGTTTTTATAACCGCGGCCAACGGTTTGTCAGCGCCTTGTGGTCTAGCGGACTGTGGCGGTAAAAGAAGGTGAAATTAGTAACAGAAACAGAGCGATTAAAGGGCGGCGGTTGATGTTAGCAATCGATGAATAAACTCAGATGACTAGTGAGATCACGGAACCTTCTGGAGAACTCCATTTCTTCCGCCCCCTGGTTAGTAAGTGCTTAAATGCTTGAATAAGTTATCTCAACGTAAATTTCAGCACAGCTGGTGGGGCCCTGTTGTACCTCCTCGTCCCACGGAGAGCGCGCCCATCCCTTAATTCAGCGTAATTCTCAGCACCGTTGATCCGTCCGCCTCTGAATGCCCGTTGATTTGTGGAGTGACCGAATGGCCCCCCTGGCTGTTTCATTAGAGACAACTTCCCTCCTTTTCTCTCTACAAGACCAATTACAATGTCCAACGCTGAGATGCAGATCGCCACGAATTCTCCCTACGAGGTATGTTTGACTCATTTGATTCGTGTATTCAAAAGGATATAGGCACTAACACCAGTCCAGCTCATTGACCCTGATCCTCACTTCACAAGGGTTGTGGGATACTTCCGCCCAGCAGACTATGCAACTTGGGCCATCGGTACCATCGCCATGCCCACCCTCTATACGGTGTTTGAACGCTTGGACCCAACCAATGGTCGCACGTTCACTAAACCACCGGGCGGTGTCCTTAGAGTCACTGGGTTGTTAGGTTTCGTTGGTGGGTTCCTCATTGCGTATAACAGATCGTCACAGAGATTCTTTGGCCATGCTGAGAACGCCAGAGAAGTGCAGAAGGACAGATTCGAAGTGAAGAAGAACTTGAGTCAAGGTCTACCTGCATTTGGTAAGAAGCCAACTATGAACCCGGATCTGCAGGAAATGGCCATGCGTAACTCCAAGAATTCTCAATATGCTCTATTCTTCTTTCCGTGGTTCTCTTTCTTCACCCACGAGTACCACGGAATTGACTTGAAGAAGTACTATGAGGTGAGACCAGGTGAAGAGAAGTGGGACTTCCAGCTCCCACCATACGAGTCGTTGGCTAAGAAGACCATTTAGAGGCCTATTTATTCTCTTATTTATTATTATATTTATTCTATTTATTCTCTGGGTCTATCAGATGAACACCCCATTAAGAGATGACTCCATCAAAGCCCAATTTGTAACTTTTTGCCGTAAACATGAAAGCTCTGCCATTCTGACCCTGGTTTTGGCCGACCCGCGAACTCTTCAATTAATCCCCAAATTACTCACTCGCTTTGAGCACAACGCTGACAAGACAAGAAGAGACCCTTGAAACTATTAGAAACGACGCCTACAGAGATGTCCGTCAAGCTCAACATTCTCGTCCCAGTCAAGAGAGTCATCGACTTCGCCATCAAACCAAGAATCAATAAGGCTGGTACGGGCATTGAGAAAACAGGTGTCAAGTTCAGCATCAACCCATTCTGTGACATTGCAGTGAGTATATCGACGCTTGGTTTCTTCAGACCCACTACTAACAATTCATATAGGTCGAGGAAGCTGTCCGTATCAGAGAGGCCAATAAGGGCCTAGTTGATAAGATCCACGTTGTTTCCATTGGGCCAACAAAGGCGCAAGATATTCTTCGTCAATCTTTGGCTAAAGGTGCTGACACTTCTACTCTGATCGATGCTGGTGAAGAAGAAATCGAACCATTGAATGTTGCTAAGATCCTTAAGGAAGTTGCCGAGAAAAACAATTCTAATCTTATCATCCTGGGTAAACAGGCCATCGACGATGACGCTAACAACACCGGTCAAATGCTTGCAGGTTTACTCAAATGGCCTCAGGCTACCAATGCTGCTAAAGTGGAGGTCAAGGGTGATGAAGTGTTTGTCACTAGAGAGATTGATGGTGGTGAGGAAACCGTCAAGGCCAAATTGCCGTTGATCATAACGACAGATCTGAGATTGAACGAACCTCGTTATGCTACTTTGCCAAACATGATGAAGGCTAAGAAGAAGCCATTGGAGAAGCTTAAACTTAAGGACTTTGATATCGACACCACAAAGAGATTAGAAGTGTTGAAGGTGGAAGAACCAGCTACTCGTGACGCCGGTGTCAAGGTTGGTTCTGTTGATGAGTTGGTGTCCAAGTTGAAAGACTTGAAGGCTATCTAGATGGGGGTAGAGGGAATTGAAAAAAGATACGATACACATGATTCTGATTGGAACTATTTGTAGAATTGGGTGCCTCGGAATTACTCTCCTCACCAAATGGCAGATTTGCGTGTCAGCAGCCATGAGCCGAAACCATTTATGCAAGGAGTTCATGGGTGTCCTCTCTCGACCGTTGAAGGTATTTGATATGTTAGACTAGGTTTCCAAGCTTTGCAGAAGTCCTCTAGGATTTGAATTTTGGGTCTTGCTTGACTCTCCGCCTTGGTTGGTCATCAGATCACTGCTCTCTGATCGCTTTTGTGGTTAATAGGATTTTACAACAGGATCCGACAGAAGATTCATCTTTGACAATTTCTCAAGCCCCATCACGTTATATTCAGCTGGTCATGCAGTATTGCCGCAGAAACTATTATTACATTTAATCGCTAGCATTGGATCAATCATAAGGATGAAAGATCACATGAATTCTTCTGTACTACGAACAGAGTTTCGAACTGAACAAAATCTCACAGATCGAGTGATCTACGGAGGCCAAAATGAGATTGAAAATCCTTTGCTTTCCCAGATAATCTCAATTGGTTCGTCTTCCAAGGATAATTTTATTTATGGAAGTCCATTTTTACTGCTTAGAACTGGTGAGTATGGAACTTTGGAGCTTCCTCTACTGGAACGCTCTCTGCTGAACTTTGGTAGTGGGTTAAAGACTATGGTTATAATATTCAAGTATAAGAAGCTGGCCTTCCATTGCAGGGAAAAGCAGAAAGAGAAAGATAGCGATTGTGATATTGAAAGTGGCCTATTTGATCAAGATCCGCGGTACTCAAGTACACCTCCACAGCCAAATAGTGGATATCTGGCTATTCAATCGGAATCAATAGAAGAATCTGTTTACCCAGAGAATACTGTTTCTCCCCTTTGCTACATAGAGATTCGAATCCGATTCAGGTTATCATTCCCTATCTGATGTAAAACGGAAACCCGCGCCCCCATTGTATGAAATGGATGAGCCGCTCCACCTTCAGTCACCAATACCTAGTCCTCCACTAAAAATAATGCCATTCGATGAAGCATGGCTGAGCATTCTTGCTCCGTATATCTCCTCTCACTGTCTCAGTAATACCTCCAAGTCTCGCCACCATCTGTGATACCAAGCACACCTATTGTCAATTTTGGAGGAAGTCCAGTCAAAATAATGGACTGCATCCTGCAGCAAGAGACCCCGCCATGTTAAACGCAGTCTCCAATACATTATAAATGAAAAGAAATCATAAATGGCATGTTTTCCCTTTTTTAGAGAAGGTCAGCAAATGTCAGTAACGAGAAAATCAATACATCACACAGAAGGTGTCCTTATTTCGTATCTTTATGCAAAACAATCTTTTTCTTGGCCATATGGTTGAAGCACAATTTGAGCCTGATTAGAACAAGAAACACAATTCAAAGTATTCAATTCGGAGATGGGTTGATATGAGTTAGCTTCTGCATAACAATCAGATCTCATAGATCTTCTATCAGAGAACAGTGATACATATAAGCGGCTGCGCAACACAAAACACAGATTCACCTTCTTTGGCTATCAGGTGGAGCCAAAGTTTTAATCGGCTCCTGTAGCTTGGGTCAGACTACAAATCGTCACATTCGGCAGATAAAAGTCAGGCAACAGGAGATCAATTTGCATACAGTAGAAAATCTCTTGTCTATAATCAATCCTCTATTCCTTAGATCTAGAGAGATCAATACCGTTCACTCTAAGGTTGTTCTTAGTCATAAATGCGTCAATTTTAAGCAGTTCGATGCAACGCTCACCTGATGATCCATAAAAGTTATAGAGATTTTTCTGCATCGCATTGAACTCCACAAGTTGTCCATTCGAAACAGGGTCGTCACGGCCTCCAACTTTGTCATATGCACAGAACGTATAGCCACCACATTCAGTAAGAGCGTCCCAGCCTCTTGTGTTCTCTCCAATGTCATTCTCAACGAAGAACTCCATGTGCTTTGGAACTATAACTGCCTCCACTTTAGTATAGCTTTTGTAAAACTTCGATAAATCTTCTCCTGTCTCAAAGAAGGTTCCATAGAGTGCCCTA
>PPNS03000032.1:0-114752 GCA_003708225.3 Williopsis suaveolens | reverse complement strand
CTACCATTGGATTATATCACTTACCATCACATGTACCTGGGCTTTATCCTATCCAAATCTTACGCACGGCAAAAGAATCAAACGCTACAGATCCAGATGCCAAGGATACCAGATACTGGAGATAATTCTGTCAAGTTTTCTTTTTTATATGCAGATTGGATCAAGACTTTGGAGGCAATCGATGAAACATTGAAGTCATACAAATGGAATCACAGAATCTGCCCAGAAAGAAACGTGGTTCCCTTATTCCAGGTCTTGGAGTACAGTTCCCTACTTATGATATTTGCTGCTCATTCAGAACTTCAAATAATAAGCTTGTTTGCACCAGAAACTTTAAAGTTCCCACCTGCAATCGGATTTGGTTTACTGAGCAATTTTCTCCATATTTCAACATTTTATCTGATCTTGATGCTTTTATACCGTTTTTGGGGGTTCTTTGGAAACGTTAAGTATCTCTATAGGAATTTGAGATATTTTGCCTTTACCTCAGTACCACGATTGATTCAAAATCGTTTTCAGAGGCCTCGAAGAAACACGTTACAAATACCAATTGTTCTTTCCTGATTAAGATGGTTCTCCAAAAGTCTTGATAACCATCAACACAGTGGGAGAGATGTCGGGAGAAATAGTCTTATTATGAGTTTGCAATAACATTTAAAACTTTGAACGTCTTGACTTTAATATTTCTTACTGTAGCCTTTGATCAACTGAAACAGCCCTGCTACTGCTAATGCCACTGCCAGTCTCCTGTTGTGCATTCTGATGACACATAAGATGCGTTCGCGAATGTTCCAGCTAAATGAAAAAGGACGCGGTTGCTGACTGCAATACTCACTGGAGAAGAAACTTTTGTGAATCTTGTGGGACTCGAACTCATGCAATTTACGTACCCAATGAATCGATGTAGATAGAAAGCCATTCGATTGACTCAATCCAGCTCTTTTGTGGCAATGCATCTTTTCCGGTATCAAACTGTATCATGGCTGGAACAGTAAGTTGTAACAAGTTCTGCAGGTCTAAACATGTACATTATCAGCAGCCTACATCAGAGATCGTAGACCCACACATCGCCATATGGCGAGAAAAACACAAGGAACTCTGGTGCTGGAGGCTGACAGGTGACAGCTCCATAGATAAGTTAATACCTACGTTGGCGATCTGGTTCTCTTGGCCGTAGGTTTTTGGCGTAGACTTTCAATTCTGTTATCTATAATGGAGAGCCCTGCAATTATGCCATCACACCAAAGGTGATTGACAACATCGGGAAACACAACAATCAGGAAAGTAATCAATTACAGCAATTCATCAATAACAATAACAATCAACTCAATTAACTGAAAGAACTATATATGGAATATAGAATGCAGCTTATTCCTTTGGAATGACAGTCTCATCTGGCTTCAAAGTTGGGAACAAGAGCACCTCTCTAATGTTGTTGGAATTAGTCAAGAACATGGCCAATCTATCAATACCACAACCCCAGCCACCGGTTGGCGGTAAACCGTACTCCAATGCATTACAGAACACTTCGTCAACCAATTGGACTTCGTCATCACCTTGATCTTTTTGTCTAGCTTGCTCTTCGAAACGAGCTCTTTGGTCAAATGGATCGTTCAATTCGGTGTAAGCATTACAAATCTCCTTGGTGGCGACGAAAACCTCAAATCTTTCACAAAGACCTGGAATATCTCTGTGGTATTTGGCCAATGGGGACATCATCTGTGGATGACCAAAGATGAAGGTTGGATTTATGCAAGAATCTTCTAATTCACCAACGAGCTTGTCAAGCATTCTGGCATTTGTCAGTGGTGGTGTACAAGCAATCTTGTGATTGACCAAGATCTGTTTCAAGAATTCACCAGTCTCGGCAGTATGTAATTGATCACCTGGTGGGAAAGTGACGCCGTAAACCTTCTCCAATTCTTCAATCATGTTGATTCTCTTCCATGGTCTAGAGAAGTCTAGGGTCAATTCTTCACCTTCTGGACCATCTGGGTGATACTTGACTTTATAGTCACCAGTGATGGACTTGACCATCTCAGAGAACAAAAGTTCGGTCATATCCATCAAATCATAGACATCTGCGTATGCTTGGTAGAACTCACAAGTGGTGAACTCTGGGTTATGTGTCATATCGATACCTTCGTTTCTGAATTGACGACCAATCTCGTAAACACGATCCATACCACCGACAACACACTCTTTCAAGAACAACTCTGGAGCAATACGCATGTACATATCCAAGGCCAACTCATTATGGTGTGTAATGAATGGCTTGGCAGTGGCACCACCAGCGATAACGTTCATCATCGGGGTTTCAACCTCGATGAAGTCTCTGTTGTCCAAGAAGGATCTGATGTATGAAATGATCTTGGATCTTGTGATGAATTTGTCTCTGACGTTGTTGTTGACGATCAAATCCAAGTATCTCTTTCTGTATCTCTGTTCTTGGTCTTTGAAACCGTAGTGATCAGTTGGCAACATGTGCAAACATGGAGTCAACAGTTGAACCTTAGTAGCAAAGATAGAGAGCTCACCTTCACCACCCTTCTTTGGCTCGGTTCTACCTGGGTAACCAGTGACACCAATGATATCACCTCTCTTCAACAACTCATGGGAAGTCTCGTAATCCTCCTTAGAATCTTGGGCTTGAGCCATGATCTGCACTTGGACACCATCGGATCTCAAAACGTAGAATTTCAACTTGGAACCGGACTCTCTCTTGGCGATGACACGGCCAGCAACGGACAACTCGATCTCTGGCTTGGTCTCACCTCTCTTCAAGTCCTTGAATTCCTCAAGGAAGTCCTTGATGGACTTTGAAACGTGGAATTTATGAGGATATGGGTTTGGAGACTTGGTGTGTCTCAACTCGTCAATCTGTCTGGATCTAATCTCGAAGAACTGGTTTGGGGTCAAGTCCTGCAACACGTCCTTCTTCTTGGACTTTGGTTCACCGGAGACAGCCTTCTTAGCAGCAGCTTCCTTAGCCTTCTCAGCCTTCTTAGCATCACGCTCACGCTGCTTCTGTCTCTTCTTCAATTCAGACTTGGAGACTTGCTCACCTGTGACATCATCCATGTACAATTTCTGTACTTGCTCGGCCAAATTTTCCTCCACTGGTTCAGACATTCTTATCTTTTTCAATTCCAGAGATTACGCTGATATGCTGTGTGTTCAAAACTTCAACGACAAGAAAAACTTTTTTCGATGACTGGGAGGAATTGAAATCCGGGGGCAGATTGGGCAATATCCAGTTATCTAATCACGTGAGCCCCTCGGAACTCTTCGAGGGAAAAGTTTTTCCCAGCTTTCAAGTGCCCTTCGAAGATGCTAATATAATCGGCCGCATCTTTTATCTGCTGATCTATTGATTCCTTCCTGATCTCATCGAATTACTAGATAGGCTACTTCACCACCATGTCTGTTCAAATTGAATCAAGTGTATGTCCACGCCTTGCCGCTCTGTGATAGTAATGGATACTGACAACTCAAAAAACAAATAGACCGCTCTCAAGATCGTCAAATACTGTTCCGAAACCTCTAGACCAGTCAGTGGTCCATTGTTCGGTATCGACGTCGACTCCCTTAAGATCTCCCAAGTTTTCAAATTCCCATCTGTCATAGACGATGGCTCCCCATACAAATCCAAAAACAATGTGTCATATCAACAGGAATTGCATCAGATCATTGATGATTCATTACAGCTCTGCGGATGGTTCCAATCTACTACTTTGGGCAAATTCATCAATGAATCGCTCGTGGATTCTATGATCTATGGCCAAAAGCAGAATAAGAACTCTGTTGTCATAGTGTATGACCAGTCCAAAGCTTCCTATGGTGTTTTGTCACTCAAGGCATACAGACTCAAGGCCTCCTTTATGGAGTCGTATCCAAACGTGAAAAGCGTGGATGATACCATCTTTGACGAGGTTACTATCTCTATCCATAACAACTACTTGAACTCTTTAGTGCTTGCTGCATACGATCAAGAGTTCTTCAACAACACTGAATCGTTGAAAGCAGGTAAGTCCCTCGGTGAGGATTTGGAGCAACTAATCGACTCTGTGGATGAGTTGAACCAGTTCTACTACCAACTGATCAAGAAGAAGGAGCTGAATGTGCAGGAGTTGATCCCAATCAAGGAGAAAGTGGCATATGTCGCTAACGATTTGGAGCAAAGCGTTGTCACTGAGTTTTTGATTGACAGTGCTATTAGACCGTAATTTGTGCATTTCATTGATTGATTGTTTTGTAGTGGCTCTGACTCTTTTTCTCCTGTTTGAGCAAGGGACCTACAAGCCACTGATCCGCGTAGCCGTAGACTCTTATGCTACGCACTGGCACGGTGACACGTCACGCAGAGTGTACACCGTTTGCCTATAGACAGTATACGTTTTACGCCTTCGTGCTTGCCCAAGTTGGTCACATTGGTCATCCCCCATCATCCATATGTCACAGACCCTCAATCGAAATCTCCGACCGAGTTCTATCTCGGAAAAACAAGTGACAGACAGACAAAGACAACCTTGAACTCCCAAGGAGGTCGCTCTACTGACGAGAAGCACCAACGGATGGGTAAACCACGAGTGAGTCTATAGCATCATATCAATATTCCTTGCCCTCGTGTCGTTTGCTTCTGCGGCCTACACCCCGATGGGTCTATGACAAATCTCTATCCAGGGTACTTACTAACCACCACAAGCTAATAATCCTTATAAGACATGGTGAGAGTGAAGGAAACTGTGATAAATCTATCAACTGCCATATTCCTAATCATCTTATAACGCTCACGGCTAGAGGCCACAAGCAAGCATCACAAGCCGGCACAGAACTCAAATCCCTATTGACTCCAGGAGATTCAGTGCTGTTTTATACCTCCCCTTATAAGAGAACCAGGCAGACATTAGAAGGTATAAAGAGCGAACTATCCGATGTCAAGTACAAAGTCTATGAAGAGCCACGCATGCGTGAACAGGATTTTGGTAATTTCCAGAGCGATTCCGCCATCATGGAGAAGATATGGCTGGAGAGGGCACATTATGGACATTTCTTCTACAGGATACCGTACGGGGAGAGTGCTGCAGATGTGTACGACAGAGTCTCAGGGTTTAATGAGACTTTATTTAGACAGTTCCAGAGCGACGAGTTCCCTAGCGTGTTGGTTTTGATCACACATGGGATCTGGGCAAGAGTGTTCCTGATGAAGTGGTATAGGTGGACCTATGAAGAGTTTGAATCGTTGAAGAACGTTCCGCACTGTCAATTGATAAAGATGGAACGGGACGATAGAGGGAAGTTCAAGCTAAAAACAAAGCTGTACAAGTGGGATGAAGAAGAGAATGAAGGCGGTGCTGAGTCGAGCTATGAGAAAGATTTAAGAAAGGAGAAAGAGAGGGAGTTGAGAGAGAGGTTTAATAGGTAGTATTTAATTGCATTGTGGTATAAATGCGATAAGCATAATATTATATGTATGCATTGCATTATACTCTAATCTGTACTATGTCGTCTCATGTCTGTGGTCTGTAGCATGCACTTCCTCAGCCTCAAGGACCACATGGTGAACGTAGCGATCATGGTGAGTAGTGAGCCGCCCTCACTCACAAACCACCTTGTGTTCGCTCTGTTACCCTGCCTACCCCGGAGTGGTGTGGTGGCTCTCGGCGATGATATAAAAAGGATGGCCAACAAGGAGCAACCCACTGTTTCAAACCACGTCGAGTTTTAACGATTCAATTGATACCCAATTGACCCAATAAACAGCACATATCAAAGACAAAAATGGCCCGCAAATTCTTCGTCGGTGGTAACTTCAAGCTTAACGGTTCCAAGACCGCCATCAAGGAGATCGTTGAGAGATTGAACACCGCTTCCCTTGACCCAAACACTGAGGTTGTCATTGCCCCACCATCCACCTACTTGGACTACACTGTGTCTCTCGTTACCACTCCACAAGTCGAGGTCTCTGCTCAGAACGCCTATGTCAAGGGCTCTGGTGCCTACACCGGTGAGATCAGTGTGGAACAAGTGAAGGACGTTGGTGCCACCTGGGTGTTGCTCGGTCACTCTGAGAGAAGAACAATCTTCAAGGAGTCTGACGAATTCGTGGCTGAGAAGGTTAAGTTCGCCCTTGAGTCCGGTCTTAAGGTCATCTTGGCCATTGGTGAGACCTTGGAGGAGAGAAAGGCCGGTATCACTGACCAAGTGAACCAACGTCAATTGAAAGCCGTGATTGGCCTCGTCAAGGACTGGTCCAACATTGTTGTCGCCTATGAGCCAGTCTGGGCCATCGGTACCGGGTTGGCTGCTACTCCAGAGGATGCCCAAGAGACCCATAAGAACATCAGAACCTACTTGGCTGAACAGTTGGGTCAAGAGGTTGCTGACAGCGTGAGAATCTTGTACGGTGGTTCTGCTAACGGCAAGAATGCGCCAACTTTCAAGGACAAGCCAGATGTGGATGGTTTCCTTGTCGGTGGTGCCTCCTTGAAGGCAGAGTTTGTTGACATCATCAACTCTAGACAGTAAGAGCTGGGAAATGTGTACGATTGAAATGTGTATGATACATCAAATTTTAAGTAAATAGTGTTGTGTTATATATATCAGGCGTAGCTTATCAGTTCATCCCGCGGTCAGTCCGTAATCTCTATTGGGTACAGGCATGGTATAATTCTACATATTCTTGGTCATAAAAGTCATGATATTTCATCATTGATAGCGACATATCCACAACAGATGTTGGACATCTTCCGTATATATGTATCTGTCCTAGCCGCCCTGTCGATTCATCACCTGAGAGCCAAGTTCGATTTACATGTGATGCAGTCCAACCAAGTCAATCTCTATGTGATGAGACAAAATCTTCTGGGTTCGTCAACATCAAGGGAGTCATTGGGATATCTGATGCTATTGGGCCCAGATTTGGACTCATATTCCCTATTTCGTTCATATCTATCCTTAGTCCATTGACATTCCCATTCAAACCTCCGTTCGTATTGTTCATAAAGTTCATGGAGTTGGAGCTCGTAGGGTTTGTCATACTGGTCATGGAGATCGTGTTTGTTAACGTACTGTTTGACATGTTCATATTTCTGAACCCATTCCCTCTCTGCAATGAGCTTGGTGGGTTCTGCGACAGAACAAACCCGCTTGGTGAACTCCCCAGACTCACCGGTCCAAATTTTGGTGTCTCTGGCACCTGGACATCTCTCTGTGCTGCTTGAAGTGTCTGTAAGGATTGGGTTGATGACGTTGTTTGTATACTCTGTGATGATTTTCTATACATCAACGGATATCTCTGTTGTTGATGGAAACTTGTCCTTGATCCTCTTCTTTCATCCCTTCCCAATGATAATAGTGATATCGTTGATAACGAAGGCAATAACCTATTGTCCTCAGCAGATGTTGCCAGCAAATTTGGTGAATTTATCGAGTCGTCATCATCAAGTATGGCATCTTCATCCGCCTGGTACGACAAGTTTGATGAGAATGAGGTATTACGATGATGTGAGGATCTCTGCGATGTCATGATTGATATGTAATCCATGAGAGCCCTGTGTTTTTTCAGAAAAGCACGAGATGGTCAAGTTCAAATTGAAGACCGTTATATGTGTAACTTAGAAAGGGCTTGAAGTGAACTATGACATTAAAACAAGTGGAAAAAAATTCACCGTTTTTGCTCTTTTGGCGTAAACAATTTCCTAATCTGGATTCTCCTCGTGTGACGTGGCCATATTTGCTTGAATGGGAAAAACTGCGCAAAATTCCATTTGTCGGGTTGCCAGATTTGGACTCTTTGGCGAAAACGTTGGGTTATTCCGATATGAATTCTATCTATAGAAGCTTCATAATACGATAAGCATATCATTTCCATATCTATGTTATCTGTGATTTCTCTATTATACGTAGGCCATATCCTTAGGTTTCATCCATATCCTCCTTGAGTAGTTTCATCGCCCTTGAAAGTTGATGACCACTGCTGCGTTTACCCCTAAACACGATGTACAAATGCATACACTACAACATGAAATATAACTACTAAAAGAAAACACATTAGAACTCCTAATATACACGAATTAAACCAATACCCATAACCCATAAACCCCATTAAAAAACTTATCGGCCCTCTCATGCCTACTTCTTCGACCGTCTTCTCTTATTCTTCGAGTTCTTATGAGTTCTGAAGTGTTGCATACAATTATCCTGTCTTGCAAATCTGGCCTCACAACCAGCGAAAGGACACTCATGTTTGCGTTCACCTGTATGAATTCTGGTATGACGTGCCAAATGGCCCGAAGTGGTAAAGCACTTCTCACACGTCTTACACTTATACTTACGTGTGTTCTTAGACTCTGCCACATCAACAAGAATATGTGAAGAAGAAGGTGCGGTAGAGGGATGTGTAGCCGCCGGACTTGAATCGATCTTTCGAACTTCAGATAGAGATGGCAGTGAAGGAATGGCAGGTTTCATGAATGGAGTCATCAACTCCAGTGGTGAATGAGGAGCATACCCGATTGGAGGGTTGATGTATTGTGCAGTTCCAAGGGAGTCATGTGGTATCAAAACAGGTAGTGGTTGGTGGCTCTTGAAGGGCTCACTCATAAAAGAGTGAATGCGTGTCTGTGACGAGACAGGGGTTGATCCCAATATCTGAGATATTGGGGGCAATGAAACGTTGTGCTTATACAGCGACATTGGGTCTTCCTGAATCATCTGTTTGCTCACCAAACAGCAAAGAATTCTCCGGAAAAGGCTCCCTTTGTACCTCTTCAATAGCCTCAAAGTGTTGGAACTGTGGTGGGCGGTGCTTGCTCCGTTTTTATATCACAGTTGGAAAACTTCTCAAAGGAACCGGCAAAGGCTTCACGGCCCACAAACGAAAAACGTTCGGCCCGTGCTTAAGAAAGGGTCCAAAAAGCCAAGACAATTTTACAGAACAGGGGCGCTGGAACGGTTGGAAGACCCTGAAATGTTGCCAAGATGGGTGACGTGTTTCTTGGTTTTGGTGATTATATCAGGGGGGTTTCTCTATGTGTTCGGTACTCATACACATAAGAGCATCAACATGAACACACCCAGCGACTATTTTTACCTCTCGCGTCCCACGGGGTTCTCTGGGCTGTGTGGCACCGCAAGACGTAATTGGCCGGTTCGGCGCAGAACTCCAGTTGAAGCGTCGGCCGAGAAGATAGCTGAGTTGATAAACTAGATAGGTGATCAAGTTGATAGTGAGTACATAATGGATCTCTATGATGTAGATTAAATACGAATCACAAGTCCAAAGGTGACTATGACCTATTCAGATTCTACTTCGGAGCCGATCCGACAAGTGTGAATCGCGCCTTTATCTTTCTCTCTGTGGACGGACTATCAACCTCGAAGAAGGCCATCATAGGTCAAAAGAGGAATCTTCCGCCGTCATTTACCATTGCTGCATCCGCATATATGTGGCGCACCTTGTTTTACAGATATGAAAACAGGGAATCTGAGGATCTACAGATCAACTGTGCTGCTCTCTATTCCACGACCCTAAGTAGATCAATTCCAAGTCCAGTCGAGTGACCGTTTCAGAAGAACAGATAAAAGAACTCTCACTGGCCCGGAAAAGTATTCCTACGGGCCCACTGTTGTCCACGGAACGGTTCGAGTGCAGACGTATGATATCATTGGGACCCCTTGAAGAGCCTTCATTTTCCACCTATTTCAGGCGGGGCGCGGCAGTCATACTGTCACCGGTTAATTGCACTCCAGTGATATGATTAGTAGCCTATTTCACTGACACCAAGTTAAATACGCAAGCATCACGATACTAAGGGAAAAGGCAGCTCTTTTACACATTAAGCTGTGGCTTCCGATGTAGTCTCATGTGACAGGTCACATGCGTAGCCCTCGGTTTATCGCCTTTTCGGACACTCGACCAGACGCTTCATCGAACCTCTCACTGAAACAACCTCTAAGACAACGAATCAAACCATACATAATTAAGGTTGATCCACATGAATCCTGAGGCATTCGAAACCATTGATATGGATAAACAGAACCTTATAACAAACGTCTTCAGAGATCCGCGAGTCAAGCGGGTAGGAAGACCGAGAAAGGAGAGCTTCACGTCGCTGTTTGGGGAGATCATCATAACGAAACCTACCAGGAAACCCGATAAGACTGAGATGGTCGCCAAATTGGAAGAATGCATCGTCGATATGTCTGAAGAGGAGATCCATCCAAAGAGAACAAGAAGTGGGAGGCAGAGAAGAAAAGTTGTGGGTGGTGCTGATGCCGCTAGTGGGAGTGATAATAATGATGACGATGATGATTATAAACCTGTGATTCATGCTCCACCTGTGAAAAGAGGTCCAGGTCGACCAAGGAAGCCTGTTGTGGAGAATACTGATCCCCCAGTTAAGCGCAAAAGAGGGAGACCAAGAAAGAACCCTCTGCCTGATGAGACTACAAGAGTCACCAAGATCCGTAAATCAACATCCAAAAAGCTGAGAGCAAGAGCCACAATTGATGGTGTTGATATCCCTCAATTTCATATGTTTGAGGATTCAGACAATGATGAAGATGGTACACAGTCGAACTTTGTGTTTATGGCTGAGCCTACAAAGAAAATCATCCCGAGAGGTGTAAGACGTCAAGTTGAATTGGAAAAAAAGGAGAAATTCATCAAATTGGACCCCTTTGCTACACCGAAGAAGGTCAGAAGCGGTACTTTACAATTCAACACCACTGAGGCCTCTCCGGAGAAGAAACGATTGCCGATCTTGCTAGCATCACCAAAGAAGCCGAAAAGTGGCCGTGGTGGTGCTCCAAAGAAATCAACAAAGGAACAGAAACAACAAGTGATATCTGCGAGACGTAAAGCTAATAACACGTTATATGCATATCAGGCTGGAGTTTCAACTGATGAAGGTGATGAAGAAGAGATTGCACATGCACGAAAATTACAGACTGATTCATTCCCATCCAATGATCCAAATTTCGTTCCAACTCCATTGCCTACTTTGCAACCAGATGACAATGACGAATACTCTCCTGAGCAATATGAAGATAAGGCTCTATTCTTGGATGGTCCAGATGCCTACTTCGATCAACATAGATTCAAGCCGAAGGCAAGTGTCAACTCTATGGTTATGGCACCACAGTTGGACTATGATGAGTTCAACAGCTTGGTGTTGATCAGTGGGTTCTTACACTATCATCAGAAGCAAAGATTAATAAAAGGCTACGAAGAGATGTTTATACAGTGGGCTTTCCAATTAGAGACTGGGTTTAATCTTTTATTCTATGGGATTGGTTCAAAGAGACAATTTCTGTTGAAATTCGTGGAGGATTGTCTCATGGAGAGACATGATGTACCAACTTTGGTGATCAATGGGTATAACACACATACAGGATTCTCAGAGATCTTGAAGAAATTGCATGAAATCCTTGGAATAGAGAAATTAAAATTGAATAAGAAAATCGGTGATTCTGTGGATAGCTTGGTTTCATATTTCTCTAAGAGAGATCATAAGGTGGAATTGATCATCCTATTTCATAACATTGACGCAGATCAATTCCGTGACGAAAAGATCCAACACTACCTTTCCAAGATTGCATCGATCTCACAGATCCAATTCGTCGCATCGATAGATCATATAAATGGACCAGTTCTTTGGGATTCTATCAGATTGGCCAACTTCAATTTCGTATGGCATAACATCACAAACTTCCAAGATTATTTCACAGAAATATCATTCCGTGATCCTTTGGCATTTGGCCAGACTCAAAAATCTGCAAGTTCCAAAGCGGCAAAATATGTGTTATCATCGCTCACGAGCAATATTCGTTCCCTATATGGTATATTGGCTACGAATCAACTGGAGAATATGAAAGAGGATCTCGCAAGTAAGCGTGGTCAAGATAAAAGTATTGGTCATTTGTTAAGAGGTTCTATGAAGCATGCCCTAGAGTTCAAGAAATTGTTCCAATTATGTGCTGAGGAGTTCATTTCGTCCAATGAGATCAACTTCAGAACCATGTTGACCGAATTTTTGGAGCATAAGATGGCCATCCTGGATAAAGACGCAAGTGGTACAGAGATGGTGTATATACCGTTCACTATGGATGAGATTACGAGGTTGATAGATGAAGAATTGGCTTAGATGAAGAGCGTGAATTTTATTCTGCTGTAGTCTCTTGATTCGTAACTTGAGTGGTCTCTATAGAGCTAACACCTTCTGTAGCGTCTTCGCCTTCTTTCTTCTTATGTGATCTTCTTCTCTTCTTTGTTTCCTTCTCTTGTGGGTTCTGTTGTAGTTGTTCTACTTTTTTCTTCTTCATACTTAGTGGATTTGGTTGTTTTGGACCCTTTCTCTTCTTTGGCTCCTTCTTCTCGACACCTTCTTCCTCTTCAACGTCCTCCTTCTTCTCCTGCACAACACCGCTCTTGACGTTATTCAACCCTTGAGTCAATTTGTTCTTTTCCATATTCTTTGAAACCTTAGCACTGGCGACACTAAGAGGTTCCATAACCATGACGGATCTATTCATATACACCAACGGAACACCCGGTAGTTTCCTCAACGAGTATCTCAGCTTGTCATTATCACTAGCAACGACATATCTGTGCTTGTTTTCACCACTGATGTTGACGATGGACTTGATACATTCATGTGGTGGGATTGGATCCTTCGGAGGATGGTTACAACGACGTCTCTCAAAGGACTTAGCCATATCGATAGCTTTTTGGTCTCTAGTCTCGTATAGCTTTTGAATACAGCATTGAGTAATCATGGGTTTCACCTCGGCTTGAAGGGTTCTCTCTAAGCCTTTACCTAGGTCGAAAGAGGCCTTGGAACACCCTAGGACAATCTCATCATCCACAATTACTTGGTATGGCTCTCTGAACTTGAATGTGTGCTGATACACAAGCATCTGCTTTCTGTATTGTTTCGCCCTCTTCTGACGCATCTCTGACGGTTCCTTACTTCTGTTTTTAATCTCCTAAAGAGATAGGAAATGCTTTTCTTATCAAAGAGAGTGAAAAGTTTATGTGCCAAACTGAGGAAAATTTTCGGCTGATGTAAGCAATGAGGTCTAACTATGAGGGCACAACATATATGTTTTATGAATTAATTCGTTCGCCATAGTGTTGTGTGAGTAGTCACTGAGGTTCTTATGGTGTTTTTTGTATGAGTTCGAACTTTTTTCCTGGTGACTGTATCATAGAAATGACATATAAAGACAGATCATCAGCACCACAGTCGAGCAGTAGAACTGGATCAACATCTCAACAACCAGTAGAGATTTTGCCACCCAAAGAAATAGATCAATTCAATTGGGATAGTAAGATCTCAGGAGCCCGAGAACTTTTGTGGATCTTTCGTTGTTCTTGTTTGGCTTTGCATAGCTCAACAGGCCCTTTTGTCCTGAGACGGGGCTCCGAGAAAAGTTGAACAAATCATAAGCCGAACAGGAACGAAGGTACCATCTGAAATTAGAACTGACGGAAGAGCGACAAGATGCTGCGATTGCACTTACTGAAGCCATGCATACCCAACAGCTGGAGATCTCCAGTGCTAAAGCCTCACTGTATCAATGTCCGCCTGCTATCAACAGCCCAACCACAGCCACTATTACAGGTCCCAGAAGTGTTCACGCCTGAGCAGAGAGCAATCGCAGCTCAACAGAGGCTGAATGGTCTTGGTTGGCTGAAGCATCTTCCTGAGAAGTGGATTCCCTATGCTGAGTTGATGAGATTGGAGAAACCTGTGGGGACATGGCTCTTGTTTATCCCCTGTACTTGGTCCATCCTCTTTGCTGCCTCTCAAACAGGTGCCCCAATCTCACTAACTGCATCTACATTGGCCTTGTTTGGCTTTGGTGCTATTGTAATGAGAGGTTTTGGTTGTACGGTTAATGATCTGTTGGATAAAGATCTCGATAACAAGGTGATTCGTACCATTGAAAGACCTATAACGAGTGGACGTGTCACCGTGCCTCAGGCAAAGAAGTTCATGGCTCTTCAATTGGGTATTGGTCTTGGTGTGCTTTTATCGCTTCCCGTTGACTGTTTCCTATTGGGTTCCCTTTCGCTTCTACCGGTGTGTACTTACCCTTTGTTCAAAAGATTCACCTACTATCCACAGGCTGCTCTGTCTACCGCATTCAACTGGGGTGCGCTGTTAGGTTTTCCAGCTATGGGTCTCATTGATCCCATCACCATGGGTGCTCTCTACGTTTCTACTTTCTGTTGGACAATGACATATGACACAATCTACGCCCACCAGGATAAGGAGTTCGATATCAATGCTGGCATCAAGTCCACTGCACTGGCATGGGGAAACCGTTCGAAAACAATCTTCACTGGGTTGACTACTGTTCAGATGGCTACGTTGGCCATTGCAGGCTTGAACAGCGGCCTAATCTATGGCCCTGGGTTCGCTCTGGGGTCCGCGATGTTGGGTGTTTCTCTGTTCCGTATGATTAAGAAGGTCGACTTGAACGACCCGAAGAACTGTTGGTACTACTTCCTTGCCAATATCCGTTACGGGTTGTTGTTGACTTTCGGTCTGGTGGTTGACTATTTCTTTTGGTGGTGAAAATTCGATTCCCTTCATCCTTTGTATGCAGTAACATAAGATATATACACATTAGACGCTGATCCGTATAAGAATCATAAAACACCGGATGAAGAAGACCAATGGAGTCTCAAAGAACTTTAAAGCATCGGATAGACGACTTGCGAGCGGTGCAAGGCCAGAAGCGTTCCTTCTAAGTCAGAGGAAGGACAATATAAACATCGTCAAGAGAGATATAACGCCCACCACAAAGCCAGCCACAACCACAACGGCTTCGAGCGACCACAAGAAGCCACAGGGAAAAGTCTTCAAGCTTTTTGTCGGTAATTTAGGCTCTGATGCTAGCGAGGACGTCCTTCGCAGAGCTTTCAGTCAGTATGGTTCATTGGTCACTGTGGAGGTGCCCATGAGCAAAGGTGAGAACAAAGGGTTTGGGTTTGTTGGATTTACTGATACCAATGACTTCTTGAAGGCTTTCAAGGAGATGAATGGGAAGTATGTGGGTCATCATCCGTGTGTTTTAAAGAGAGCGAAGTGATGGATGAAGTATTGTTGTGACTATTTGGGCTGGTTATTAGGTGACGAAGTTGATGACATGAATGATATTGAGCTAATGAGATGTGTCTCGATAGTAGTTTATATACTTCCAATATATCTCATATACACAAAAGACCGTCCTTCCCTTTCCATCCTCTAGTGCTGATCTCCCATCGTTGAGAACTCGGCCATACAGAAAATTACTTTACCAACGAAACGGACTTCAACAACGACAACTTGTCACAAAAAAAAAACATGTTCAGACTGCGGGTTTTGGGCCCTCTAAGAGGTTCACTGAAGCCACCATTGCTCAGATCCACAAAGCTTTCTTTCCAGCCTCTTATCACATTGAGATTCCAATCATTCACACCACAGAAGAAAGACCTCAATACTCAACTGCCACAGGCTGACTCAATCAGAAAGACTATCCCAGGTGAGACTGAACAGTCTAATTCACTCAGCTCGAGATTTCCAACGTTTCCACTGAGATCTAGGGCCACACTGTTACCAAAACCTGGTGTTCCAACTGCTGCCACCACACCATTACGATCCATGTTAGAGATCCTTAACAAGAAGCACGAGCCAGAATTGATTTATGAAGCTGAGACGCACAAGGTCTATTTCCTGATCTGTGGCGCAATGGCTATCATATTTACGATCTATGGCTTAACTTTTGTCGATTGGGGTTTCAGAGCGGTATTCCAACTCTACGATGAAGACCAGGATCTCTTGATGCTTGCCACGAGATTGGGTATGTGTATTGTCATCACGAGTATTGCAGGTGGTGTCTTAGCTTTTGCCGTCAAATTCCCGACCAGGTTGATTAGACGAATTTGGCTAGTCCCTGGGAAGAATGATCAGAAGTTTGTTAGATTCTCGACCCATCCAGTGCTACCAGGGAGCGCTACTCCTGTTTACACGATCCCTTTGAAGAACTTGGTGAGGAGCCACAAGTCCAAGATCTTCACGAAGAACGGTATCTATGGTACCCTGGATAAGTCTACATTCTTCTTCCTCTTGAAAGAAGCTGATAAAAAGTTCGGTTATTGGATTGTGGACAGAAACGGTTGGTTCTGGGGTGATGGTCGTGTGTTTGATGTTCTCTTTGGAAAAGAATCACTAGATGAAGCTGCAAAGGGCCAAACATATAATGACAAACTCAAAAAGGTCAATGATAAACTGTTAGAGGAGAAAAATAAGCTGAAAGAGGAACATGGTTCTCTATGGCAATTCAAGACTTCAAATAAGATGTTCCAGAAGGATTTAAAAAAAATTGTGAACATCGTCAATGACGGTAAGAACAAGAAACTACCAAAGAAGTGATTCGCATATATATAACTTGATGATCATTGTACATACTATGTGCATTTGTAGATGCTGAAATCTTGAAAACGACTTTCCTTATGATTTGAGAGTCATTGGTATCTTAACACAGAGATAAAATGACAACACTAATTTCTACCATACCTTTTTCCCAAGCACTATGAGACTTGAGTGCTGATCTATGGGCAAATTCTCGAGTAGAAAGAGTGGTATAATGTCTCCTCTCGCAGATCCACCGTCACTACCTCTTCTAGACCACTGTGCAGTGCGATGTTTCTCAGGGCCATAGGTTTTCTTGTGTAATGTATTATGAATGACAGGACCCAATTGGCAATTTATATTATAATTTATTTAACCCCATATGTATCAGGATTTTGCAATATATCTGGGATCTCCTGACACTAAGTCTTTATTAGGTTCAAATGATCAAGGTCTGGTTATACCAAAGACGCGGTAATCCCAACATCATAGCGCTATATCATAAAGTACATAATTCAAGCGTGAAAAATCTAGAAAAACGGGTCTCATAGCTGATATCTTACATATGGCCCGGGGGTTGAAATCAGTTGAGAATAATATTTGGCAGATCAGAGTGCATCTGCGATTTAGTCTCTTACATGGTAGTAACCAGGTGATGGGAATATCTCGAGGTTGGCCAATTCCAAAGACCTCTAAGCCTACCTGTATCATGTCACTGACTCCTGAGAGCGTTAAACTAATTTCTAAATCAAGATTCAAAGTTATACCCTCCAATAGGCTATAGTTGGAATTTTGCTCTGTTCTTTCGCTGCTTTCTGCGAGTTGTTCAGTGTTTTTAGTGTCATTGTTATCATTTCCAAATTGTTAAATAGAAAAATACGGTCACTTTTCTTATTATTCTCAAAATTCCCCAAACATAAAATAAAACTCTGAATGATACTTTTAGATCGTATATGTGGAGTCTTAGATCTAGTAAAAAAATAGAGATCAAGTATATAGACATTTATTGCCGTGTAGCGTTCGTTTTGGGCTCTAAGAGCGTTCCTTTTGACACAAACCACGACCCACGAAAATGAAAATCAAGCAGCAACAATCCCAAAGGTCATGGAGAGAGACAGACCTTTTGTATTAAGCTACAGAACCGCTGCATAACCACATGCCATACTACAACCATAAACTCAAAATTTTAACGTCATATCAAGAAAAAATGGCCTATGTTACAGAACATGTTTATATCAAAAAACAATAGAAAGTGCACCAGAAACAAAATATTACAACAAAAAACGTCCCCCTGCTTCATTTCTTACCGACGGTACTCCATGATTCGTCATCCTTAACGGACAATTGTTGAGTCTTCTCAGCCAATTTTTCCTCAGCTTCCTTCTTCTCCTCTTGAGTATCTTCGTCGTCATCTTCGTCGTCATCATCATGCTCATCAGCTAAAACTGCAAAAGCAGACTTCTTAGTGATTGGCTTGGCAGCTGGGACATCCTCCTTTGGAGAAGCAGCTGGCTTTTGAGCAGAACGAGCAGGTAATGATTGACCACGGGACCAGTCAAGATTTGGCTCTTGTCTCTTTGGCTTTCTTTCTCTTGAAGGAAGGTCACCAGAAGCTCTAGCAGAGCCCCAGTCCAATTCTGGTTCGTCCTTCTTTGGTTGTCTTTCTTTAAATTCACCTCTGGTGTTCTCTCTTGGTGGGAGAGTAGCTGAGCCTCTAGCAGAGCTCCAGTCGAAGTCTGGTTCCTCCCTTTTTGGTTTTCTCTCTCTGAACTCACCTCTGTCCTCTCTTGGTGGAAGAGTACCGGTGCCTCTGGCTGAACTCCAGTCCAAATTTGGCTCTTCACGTCTTGGTCTTCTCTCTCTGAACTCACCTCTGTCCTCTCTTGGTGGAAGGGTACCGGTGCCCCTGGCTGAACCCCAATCCAAGTTTGGTTCTTCACGTCTTGGTCTTCTCTCTCTACCAAAGTCTTCTCTTGGTGGGAGGGAACCGGAGCCTCTAGCAGAACCCCAGTCCAACTCAACATCTTCACGTCTTCTGGAGCCGAAGCCCTCTTTCTCTGGAGCAGCGACAGCAACGTAGACACGACGGCCGTTCATATCAGAACCAGAGAACTTGAGGATCTCTTCAAGTTGTTCTCTAGTGTCCAAAGTGATAAAAGCGAAACCCCTCAATCTAGAAGAGTCGTTCATGTCTCTTGGAGCAGAAAGGTTCAACACAGCACCTTGGGCAGCCAAGGAGTCTTCAACCCACTCAGTGATGGACTGCTCACTAGCGTCCCATGGTAAGTTATTCATTCTGGCTCTGTATGGAGGAGCATCTGGGATAGGATATTCGGCAAAATCACGCTTCAGACCTGATGTGCCACCGAATGCTGGGTCCAATGGGTTAGCACCCCCGGTTGCAATACCTGTCTGACCAAAGTTCTTTGTAGTTGGGACGGAAATAGTGTTGAAATCAAGCTCATCATCAGCCCAGGATCCACCACCCAACGAATCATCGTTAAGGAAATCGGACAAGGCCATCTTCACACCTTTCTGTTTTGGAGCTATAATGTGTTAGTGATGATATTCGAGATATATGACCCAATGCATTCCCTCAATTGAGGACCGTTATTGAATCAGTTATCGTGCCAAGTCCAACATACCCATATTGGAAAGTAGTTTGTCTCTCTGTTAAAAAACTTATCTTCAGCCGTCAAAAACTGGATCGTATAAACAAATAGTTGTTAATTAGTCAAGGCAGGGCAAATATGTAAGACCTGACGGAGGGTAAGACAAGTCGCTTTATTTATTCCTTCCAAGCGCTCTTTGTTTAAAGGTCTCATTTTTCACTGTTTTTTTCCATTGGGATGCTGCCAAAGGAGAAATTTTTGTTGCAAAACGAGTTCGCGTTAATGTATTTAGAATGTTTTATAGAGAGGTATTAGGATTTGGTTGACTCTCCAGAAAACAGTACCGCTGTTTGGAACATTCCAATATGGGTTCCTCGAAAATCGGCCAGGGCGGCAGTATTGGCTGGCTCTTTCCGAGGGTGGGAGGCCTGGTCTGGCAAAGTGTCTCAGGGTCTCAGAGTCTCACCTTAGATGCTAACGGCAACTATCTCACCAAATAAGGAGGGCACAACAAAAGGCCCATAGGAGCAGGTTTCTCCATAACATCTAACCTTACCATACACTTTCATCGCAGTGCATTGAGTTCTGCTTTTGAAAGAGCGCCCGTGCTTTGCTACTAATTGCTATCCGCCAATTGTTATATACCATGATTAGGGATATCCTGTTGTCCTCCAGGTGGTGGCCTGTGCTGAACATTGTATTCTGGTTCCTATGTACCGGCTTGGTGTGCCATTGTATACTATGTCTTGGATTTGGCCTCTCTGTGGGGTATATTAACCCATTCTTGTTCAAGATCCATAACATTGGCCTTTCGACCAAGGAAATGACTTTGAAGGTACGATCAATTCAGTTCCAGATATCACTCTTTGACTTGTCAAATGTTCTATTGGTCGTTGATGGAGTCGATGTCACTATACATCCCAAGGGTCACGATGAGTCAGTCACTCAGAAGACACAGAGGGTCCCTACAATGGATGACTTGGTCAATCTTGACCCTGATAGACCATTGAGCATCTTCTCAGGCAATATGAAGATAAGGCGCCTGATCAAGTCTTATATCTTATACTTCCGCTTTATAGGTGTCAAAGTGTATGATATTTGTGTCAAGACAGATGATGGATTGTGGGTGGTCAATGCAGAAATGTTCCAGGCAAAAGTTGATATGAACAAGGACAAGAAGGATAATGTCAAAATAAGAACACGTGTTGTGCAGCTATGCCTCCATACGTTGGAGATCCTGGACTCGTGTGTTTTGGAAGTTGTTGGCTCATTGAACACTGATACGGGACAATTGGGCGCTCTTAAGTTGAACTTTGACGCGAGAATGGTTTCGGTCAGGGTATTATCATTGATTAAAAGATTCAAGAAGACCGAACAGTCGTGCAGGGCTAAACAACCTGTTCAGACCGAAGAACTTGATGAGGAATCTAGATTGCTAGCAGCCATATATAACAGATTGTTGGGCATTTGTTATTTGGTGAAACTCGTCGAATCTTTGGATGTTTCATTTCAAGGAATAAATGTTCATGATCTGCCTCTGGCCTCTAACAAGGTCATGGGGTGCCCCAAATATGACCCGATGGTGCTTCTGCATGTCAATGTGAAATCCGTTGTCTTTTCCATAAAGAGAATGTTTACAGAGTCGCCAGGTTATGGACTTCTCTTTAGCCATGACGATAAGCCATATCGCTTTGTCTACAACTGGGCGGGTGTTTCAGTCTGTATGGTCCATGTCGGTGCTGGTCCACCGAAGGAGATCATCTCTGTCCCTTCTATGAATGTTACTGGTACTTCAAATGTTGCATTCCGCACTCTGGAAGCCACAATCACCAAAGAAGTGTCATTCGCAAAGGCTATCATATCTGGTCATTTGTCCGAACCTGTTATAGATATGTCAACGAAAGAAATCTCAATAGCTGTGCAGAGTGTTATAGATTTCTTGAAATATTGGAATATCGATGGTGCTGAGTCAAATGGTGAATATCCACCGAATGATACTAGTTCATCTAGACGAAAAATCTGGATTATCCAGAAGAAGATTTCTCGAATTTGGCCATTGATTGACTTCAAATTTGGTATTGAGAATCCAGTCATGATGACAAAGAGTCCATATGATGAGGACTACTTGAAGATCTTAATGCTCAAACTCTCATTGCTCTCACTTGAATTCAAGACATCAAGAGATAATCCAGAAGATCCAACTCTATATTCTGCGCGCCAGAAGCTCGAATTCCACAATATTAGTGTCGCTTATCGTGATACTAAAACGTGCTTGGAAGAGAGAATCTTGAGAGTTGGCGAGATGTCTTTGAAACAGTTGTTCACCATCATACCTAATAACAGGGTTTCTACTGCTTTGTACACGGAAGGCACAAAACTTGACTTATCCAATATCTTAGTCCTCAATGGTGTCAATCATATCACCACTGAACTTGACAGCTTGATTGTGCCACAGGTGAGACGGTACAGAAGAAGCTTGAACTTGATATCTACTGCAGAATCTCTCAGCTCGGCATCACCTACTCCCACTCCTGAATTATGTGATGAGAGAACTGCGATTGAGATCGTTCATGATATGATACCTATATGGCTCCAATGCGTTGAATACTCTTCGGTCGACACTACCATCCTAGTTGGTTCCCGTTCATTGTTGTTGAATAAGGAATTAGTCAAACTGATTGATCCACAGGCCACGAATGACTTGGTCAATGGTGAGCTCAGAAAAGTAAAACTCTCCATTGAGAACTGGGATATGAAGTTTTCAGCAGGCATTGAATGTTTGGAAAATATCGAAGCTTCAAACTCCCCGACTCTCGAGGATGATGACATGGGACTGATGGACAGTTCATCTGAGTCCAGTGCCAATTCTGACAAATGGTCCTTGAAGATCCGGTCCTCCAGACTGATCGGTAAGATCATTTCAGAGAGAAGTCACAAAAAGCATGAACTAGCTGAAAAGATCTTCTTGAAAGTACCTGAATCAAATTTGTCGTTAAAGCCATGTTTGCAAGGAGGCAACACCCTTTTTGTCAGTTGGAATATCGAAAGAATTGAGGCCTTCTATTCTGTGATGACCCACTTCATTATCTTTTCTGCATTCCATCTTGTGAGAAATACTGTGTTGGAGTTCTTGCACAAAAATCCAGTGGGCGAGGTGGCGACGGTAAAACCAAAGAGCGATACTGGAAAGAAGATTGCTGATGCAGTTCACGCCCATTTGAACATTAATTTCTTTGATATGATTATGGTGATGCCCGACAAGATGAAAATGAGACTGGAGCTTACCGACTTCCAATCATCAGGTAAAATGCATGAGCCTGCTTTGATTGGTTCCTCATATGCTCTCCTCTGTACAGAGTCACCAACATCTCCAGGTTTCTGGTCGAGAATCATTGTTGCAGTGAATGGTTCCACGAAGGTCAATCTTGAGACTATTCTTACGAATGGTGAAGGTCCATGGATTGAGACGATGAATGATACTTGCCATATTACCTGTCCTCATCAACTCATCATCTATAAGATTTTTGATAACATTTCTGTCTTAGTCAAGACTTTGAAGCAATTGCGCTTCTCTCTCAAGAACAATTCTGACGAATTTATTATTCACCCAAAGGCTAAACATCCATCAAAGATTCCTAAAGTGAGGTTGAAGTCGCAGCGTGTGTTCTTCAGCATGGATGACGATCCATTTGAGGCTGAACTCAACATGATTTTCCAGATTGGGTTACTTGAACAGAAGATGCGTGTTGAGAAGCTGAGAGCTTTTGACAGAAGAATTGCTGAGGAACTACAAGTTCATAAGAAGCCATCCCCTTCATCAAACAAGGCTTCGGGGTCGCAAACAGGTAAATCAACTACCGGAGACAAGATCAACTCCTTGCGTTCATTTCCCAAGAGAGCAGCAAACATTGTCGGTCACGGTCACAGTAACTCGATATCAACATACCCTGAGACTGTTTCAAGGAAGCCGATTCTACCAGATCCTACCGACTTGAACAGAGTAAGGGAGATCACACAGGAGAAGCTACACAAAATTTATGAAGGGTTCTCAAAATCGTGGATAGCTAGAGTCAAGGCATATCGTTCAAAGATTGATGAAAACTTCAAGGACAGCTTCAAATACATCTGGGGCAATCTTGGAGGGAAGACATTTCCTCCCGGTTTTGATAATAAGGTCCTGGATTTTGTAAGAGATCCACCGCTTTTCAATCTTATCCTTGAAGGATTTGATCTTGATATTTGTGAGCCTAGATGTGGCCTTGAGCACCTCCCTGAGTTCCTTCATGACGTTGGTAAGGGTGTTCCTATTGATTCTGAATATTCTACGTTGATTCCACTTCATGTTGATTTAAAATTAACTGAACTTAAATGTCACCTAAGGGATTATCCGTTACCAATGATCCACATGCCGAAGATTACAAAGAAACAAGATCCTAATATCTCTGCTGTGAGATTGCACGGTGACCTTGTGATTTCAGAATTTATGATCAAATCTCAAGAGGAGGTGAGAGAAGTGTTTGTTCCGCTTGTACCTGGATGTGGTGAGTTTGATGAAGACAACTGTTATTCGATTGAGGTCCCAAAGACATTGACATCCATTAAATTCTATACCGACCTTGATTGGGAACTGAACTCTGAACGTGACACTAGGGTGTCATGGTCATCATCCTACCAGCCATGTATCCAACAGATCATGCTGAATCTTGACAACTTTACCAAGCCACCAATTGACCCATCTGATAAGGTTGGTTTTTGGGACAAGATTAGAGCAAATCTTCATGCTCGAGTTCACTTCAAGTTTGCTGAGAAGGGTCAACTGAATGTCTTCTTCAAAGGTTCAAAAGACCCATACTCTATAGGCGGGGAGTCTGCGGGCTTCTTCCTTGGCTTCAAGGATAATGTCATTCTTACTGTTAATGAGAATGATGATCCTAAGGAGTTCATCTGCGCAGAAGCCAATGAAATCATGTTTGCATCTCCAAACCATTTTGCTCGTCCTTTGACAGTTTGGTCCAAACCGACAGACCGGGCTGTGTTACTTTCAGATACTTCTACTAACTATCAGAAGTCTTCATTTGGATATTATCTTCATGGTGAGGAGCCAGTTGACCCAGAACACCTGAATGCCATGGGCGATGATAGCATTGAGAAGTCTGTGATTAAGCTATCCGGCGGTGTAAGCTTCAAACTTGGTTTCTCGTTCGAGAGAAAGATTGAGGGGTCCTTAACGAGAACTTCAGAATTTATTCCTCACTATGATGTTATTCTCAGAAATCCAAAGTATGTCAGAGATCGGAACTCTTATGACGCATACAGAGGATTTAGAAGTCAGTTCATTCACATGGCTTTCACTTTAGTATCCTTGAAGGAGGATGCGTACAACACGATTCAATTATCTCCAAAGGGCTTCCAGTACTTCTTTGCGTGGTGGAAAATGTTCTCAAATACACTACCCGTTCGTCATGGCAAGATATTTGGCCCAGAAAAACCAACGAAGAAGTTCTCTCGCCACTTATTTACCATCAAATACCAGGCCATCATCGAACCCTTGTTCATTTCACATGGTTACCAGGATTATGAGCATAAGGGGCAAAGAGATGAAGTTGATTGTGTTGGTATCAAAGGCCGTACTTCAAGATTTGTCTTGGATCTCCACCAGCGTAAGGAGCTCACATTTGAACATAACGAGAACCTTGGTATTACTCGTAAAGCGATGAAGATGAAGTTTAATACCGGAAAACTGGATCTCGAACACTTTGATGTAAGAGCCATGGAGGCTCTGTTTGTTAAGGAACTTAATGAAGCCAATGGGACAGAGAACAATGGAACAAACCACATTTTCTCGGTCTTTGACGATGATAAGACATGGTTCGATCTTTCAGACTTCAGGGAGATTGGTGAGCCAAACGACTTCAAGAGTGTCAAAGCAACTGTTTCTGTTTTCCCGCTGATGTTCACACCAAGACTCTTGTATTTTAAGAGCAACGATTACGGCGACAAGTACCAAGTTGATACTAATACAGGAAAAAAGATCATTCCATTCGGTCATGAGCAGTTCCACGATTGTGCAATTGGCTCAAATCCATCTGCAGAAACGCAAGAAAGACTGTTGCTCAAGCGTATACACGAGCTTGAAAAGAAAATGGAAGATAACCTGAACAGAATAGACAATTACGAACCAACAAACGCCAGTCCTTCTGAGCTGAGGTTCATGAAACAACTGAAGGTTGACAATGAGCAGCTTCGTCAGGGTATCAAGTTCGTGAAAAATCTTTATGAAGCACATACTGGTGGAGACGTTGAATTACCTACTGGTAACACTTTGGTTATACCTGATGAAGGATACGAAAAGCACTCATTTATCAACCGTTTTACCGTTCACAACATGATGTTGAAATGGAACGAGCAAAACAGAGATGTTCTTTACAGGTACATCTACATTTCTGAAATGAGAGATACAATCTGCCAATTTGTTCAACACAAAGCATTGAACCACCTAGATGAAGCTATTGAGATCCAACGCAAAGCCAATTATGATGGCGATTTGACACATGCTATTACTGAGGCTACTACCTATGAAAGTGTTCCAAGTAAACCAGATGATTTGCCAACAAGTCTCAATGAGTCGAGAGCTTCTGCACACATGAAGAGATTCAAGGATGATCTTCGTGAACTCTTGGTCAGTTTTAACTACAAGACACACGATAACTACTTGGTCGAGTTGATTTCTCCTCAGATTCAACTGCAAAGTTCTGAGGACGAAGGTGCTATTGTTCTTGTTGTTGCCCCAAGTATTGAGTTAAACGGCATTGCTTTCGATTCTAACGACGATGAAGAAGCCAACGATGAGTATGTGTTCCAGAAGAGAATTGGTGCCATCTTAAGTGATGCAAGTATCTTTCTATTCTATGAGAGTGAGTTCCTATCTACCGGAAAGCTCTTCTTCAACTCTTCCTCATATGGTTCTCTTACTCAATGGCCTCCATGGTTGGGCGTTGAATTGTGTTACGATGGGAGCTTGATAAATGATCATGTCTTGATGGAGAAGACTTCTATCATGGTCCAATATGACAATCCTACATCGTTCTTTGCCGGGCCAGAAGAAGAAGATATCACCAGGTTATCCTGCGACTTATCTCAGGCCGTCTTGAGATGTGATGCTAAGCAGTATAACTCTTTGTACACAATTATCATGAACCTCTTGATGTTCAATGATCCAAGAAGTCAGAAGTTGAAGCAGCAAGAAAACAAAATGTTGTTAAGTCTTGACATGGATGATCTCTCTGGCTTGAAAGACCGCATTATGACACTTCAAAAGACAATGGTCCATTTGGAAGAGATGGTTGATAACTTGGCTTCAAGAAGAAGTGTCTTGGATGACTTGGAGTTGAACGATTTGTATTTACTGAAGACCTCCAATCTTGATGCTTCTTTGGAACTTTATCTCTTGATGAAAGTCTCTACTGTTGGTACTAGGAAGTCAACAGAAGATGCCACTAATTTCTTGGAATGGAATATTCGTGCCGATGACATCAAGCTTCATATGTTGGATGATTCTAGAAGACCTTTCTTGGATGTCATTATCTTTAACTCGCATTTCAAGCGCGTGGAGCGTTCTGATCGCTCTGATCGTAACACGATTGTCATTGACAACCTGGAGATAATTAACCTGGATAAAGAGTCGTCGTTTCCTGTTGTATTCTCTTCATTTGATCCGAACCATAAGAAGAAACATAAGAAGGTATTCCATGAAGGCGACATTGATCCATTGATTGCTGTCAACTGGCACATGGATTACCCAGTTGGTGGTATTCGTCTGATGCGTAAATTTGACGTTGCCGTCCAACCTATCCAACTTAGTATCGAGGAAACTACAGGAATGAAGATCATCAACTATATCTTTCCAGATCAGGACCCCCTTGAGAGTGATTTTGATGACGATAGCAGTTTGAAATCAAGTCAATCTCGTCAGGCCAATGAGAATGGCGGATTGAAGAGGAAAGCGTCATCACCGCTGGCGAGGGAGTCTTTCAGTGCTCATGCTCGTATTCTGAGCCGGAGAGAAGTGGCTGATCAAGCAAGACCATCAAGCAACAGATCAAGCTTTGCTGCTGACAGAATCAGTAACGCTAGCCTGGACAGAATTGTGATGATGAACAGCGCAAAGAGCTTTGTGGACTCTGAAGAGGATGATGGATTAGAGGATATGGTCGAAAGAGCATCCAAGTTTTTAAGTTTTGTCTCATTTAGATTGAGATCCACAGTGCTGTGTATCACTTTCAGAGGTAAAGGTTCCAAGAAGCTTATCAATGTGTCAAATTTTGTGTTCAGGTTTCCAGATGTTGCTTTTACAAACAGGACCATGACACTGTTGGACCTTTCTATGTATATCAAGAAGATGCTGGTCAAGGCCTTATTGACTCACACGGGAAGTATTCTTGGGAATAAGTTATCTAGCCATAATGGGCCACCCACCCACAACATCAGTTCTTATGCTTCTCACAGAATTCAGACATTCAGAGACGATTGATCCTAAAGACTTGCCAGTCAAAAGGCAAAAGCAGGTGACTTTAAAGGACTGTATTATATTTATAATGAATTACATTGCAATTTTCGCTACAATCTAAAATTTCCGTTCGTTCATTCATTAATTTAATCCACACGGCGTCTCTTTGTAGGATCATCTGGTTTATTCTTAGACTTTCTCTTTGTACCTTGAGAGCTGTCACCCATAGCCAGGTTTGCAGGGTCAAATCCAGGTATCCCTGTATCAGGAGACTTATCAAAACCGATGTTATACATCAACATTGTTGGTTCAAACTTCTCAATCCGTGTTGGACCGCCCTCTTTATCTGGAGCAAACACAATTGGAGATATCGTACGCTCTGTGGGTATATCTGAGTGTTTTCCCAATAGATCAGCCACATGTGCCTTGTAAGACTTCCTCAGCTTGACTCCTTTAGTGCCATCTGCGTTAAGACGAGCCACTGATTCAGCAATACCGTCCAGATTGTATAACGATATGAGGTTCTGTGTGGGGTGTGGCTGTGTACGCGTATACACTTTCGAAGAGTCGATGTAGTAGTAAGGCTGCTGATGCTGTTTCTGGGTGTCCTGTGCCATCAATGTTGAGGATGTAATTGTCTAACAGGTTGATGATCCTTCTGTTCTTTGTGGCTTGTAGCGAATTGTTATCAGCGAAGCGGGTTAGAAATTCGCGAAATAGAGCCCTAAGAAGTTCAGGCACGTGATTTATCATCAGGGCTGGTTCGTATAAATGTCTGGGTGTTATAATGGTGTGTCATCGACCGATATTCCCTCCTGGAATTTTCCACCAACGCACGCGAAAACCTCCCAAGATGGCTGACATAAGTACAAAATCTACCTGGTTCGCGCACTTTGGACGGGAAATTTCGTCCCAGCTGCCACCACACAAAATTGAAATTTTTGACCTTTGGACTTCAACTAGAAGGAAAGCATAGAAAATCCACACAACAAAGGTACGTCGAACGAGGTGAGAGGTATAGAGAGAGGATGTATGCGTGATACTACATGAGTAAGAGATCATTATGTGTTACATGTCTGAATTTCATAAGAACAATTGGCGCAAATGTTTGATCCCTTATATGTAATGATGGACCATTACCAGGAGAGGTTGAGGACTACCAAGAGGCAACTGTTGTCCACGAAGGAAATGTACAAGAGAATAGATTGGATCATAAGAGTATTACACGACTGAGATCATTCAGATATACTGGAAACCAGGACCCCAAAGCCAGCTCAGCGTGGTGAGCTTCAAGAGGCACACTAACGTGGCGGGTTACACCACGAAATCTCTCAACAGTCAAGCATCTACCTCATTCTATACCCAGTAAATTTCTCTTGGACATATACTAACAAAATATTTACAGATGGCTGCTTCTCTTCCACACCCAAAGATTGTTAAGAAGTTCACCAAGAAGTTCAAACGTCACCACTCTGACCGTTACGCCCGTGTCGCTGAGAACTGGAGAAAACAAAAGGGTATTGACTCCTGTGTCAGACGTCGTTTCAGAGGTACCATCCCACAACCAAAGATTGGTTACCGTTCCAACAAGAAGACTAGACACATGATGCCATCCGGTCACAAGGCCTTCTTGGTCAACAACATTAAAGACTTGGACTTGTTGTTGTTGCACACCAAGACCTACGCTGCTGAGATTTCCCACTCCGTCTCCTCTAAGAACAGAGTTGAGATTCTTTCCCGTGCTAAGGCTTTGGGTTTGAAGGTTACCAACCCAAAGGGTCGTCTTGCTCTTGAGGCTTAAGCAAGGTCAAGAACGGTTAAAATTTGTACACATTACTAGTCTCTAATGCTTATGTTTCTGGGTTTATGTCATAGCTTAGTCTAGCAAGTATTTTTGCCTATCCCATAGATCTTCAAATTAGATCATCAAATGATACCTTCGATATTTACAATGATAATAATTACCAACCATCAATTAGAAACCTATAAATGCACTCTCACGTACATAAACAAAAGATGAAGACAAAAAGAAGAAGTAACGTAGAAGCTAAGATGATTTCAACATAAGAAACATCATAGCCGAATTTATAAAGCACAAAGTCCCAATTTACAACACCCATCATAGATAGATAGATTGTTCACATGAACAACCAAGCAATAATGATGGCAATGATGGCAAGCAATATGATAGTTGTGAATGGTGCAGGACTTGATTGAGAGGGAATCTGCTGTCCAGACGTCGTTGAAGCTGACGATTTTTCAGATGGGGAAGCAGAAGCAGCGACCGTCGAGTCCAATTTCTCATTCAAAGCGTCAATCTTCGATCTATCTTCCTGAGACACATCTTCAGACACTTTTTCATCGAGCAATTCCTTAGTCTTTGAAGAGATTGGTTCAGCGGCGTCGATACCGGAAGAGATCGCATCGGTACCAGAAGAACCTTCGACAATGTATTTGACTTTAATCTTTGTTGAGACAGATTGAGGCTTGAACTCTGTCTCCAACTTTGGCCATACTTCAGCGACGGAGCTCTCTCCAATGTCGTATGGAGCTGGTAGGGCAACGATCAAGAACTTGTCGTTACACTTAGTGTCAGCTTCTGGCTCTTCTTTAAGACCCAATAGAATAACGGACACTTCCACAAATTGGCCCGGATGGACTAAGGCAGAGTTTGGTCTCACACAGTAACTGTTATGTTGTTAGTATACTCATACATCAGAACAGATCAAGATGGACAGTATCAGAGCGGTTAATTGGCCATCTCAACGCCTCAGGATCAAACAAAATAACACTCACAGTTTTGGGGCAGTAGTCTTCACTTTGAATGCAACGGTTTCATCAGAGTTGTTTGTGATGGTTATGATCTCCGTGTTTGGTTTGGTGAGTGGAGCTATTTCACTTGTTAGTAATGCTGATCGATTTGTATAATGAGATTGCCATGACAGACTTCAACATGGCGGATTGGTCAGAACCTCATGAAAATGCTTGAATGAACTCACCTTTGAACTCCAGGACGGATGGGACGATATTGATGTTCATTTCTCGTGTTCAATTGCTGTCTGTCGAGGTCTATTGGATCTGGCGTGTCCTTTAACAAGAGATCGTAAGGGGCGATTCAGAAAACTTGAATGGGTGGATGGAAAAACAGAGAAAGATGAGTGATTTGCTGTGTCTGATGTATGTCAACAACGTCGTTTCTCAATCTGTGCAACGGATCACAAAAACGTCTTCTTTTCTAGTTCTTTGTTGTTGTTTGTTCTCTTTACGGGCGCCAACTTTGGCGAGGTGGAATTTCTGGAAGTCGGAAATGGACGATTTCCGAACTCATACCCAAGGCACCTTATGTGCACTACTTCATGGCATTATTCCCAGGATATATTGCGCTATATACATTTCCGTGCCATCAGTAGTCATCACCTCTACTCACAACCTCCTTCTTATGTGGATGTAACAAGATGGTGTGCTCGTACTGAGCAGTGTAAGAGCCTGGAGAGTCCATTAATGGTGGATAATCCTGGACGATACCTTCTCTAACCAAGTGGTTCAATGCCAGAAGGTACTTCTCTTCACCAACTCTATCTAAGTAACGACGACAGAAGGGCAAAGTACCAAAGTTCTTCTCAATAGTGGCTAATAGGGTTTTGGCCTTGTTCAATCTCAATGGCACATTTGGTGCATCAACCTTCTTTGCATAATGGGAACACTCACCATCTGGGATCACATAGGCACGACCAGTGGAACCGAATGTCTCAATAGCAAACTCCTCGCCTTCTTCCATCTTTGTCTGATCTCCATTCTTCACAATTGGCACAGATTTACCAGCATGGATCTCATAAGGGCCAATGTTATGGCCGTTCAAGTTTCTGATAGGTCTAATTGGAAATACCTCACCATCTATCTCAACTTCATATGATTCCATAACCTCTTGGATGGCCTCACCGATATCGGTAAGACGAACATCGATACCTGCTTCTTTCACACCGGTATTCGTAGCATCTTTCACGGCTTCGAGCAATTTATCATACTTGGAGTTCCAAGTCTTTGTGAAGGCACAGTCCACGATATAACCGTTAACATGGACACCATAATCGATCTTGACGACATCATCGTATTCCAAGACGGTCTTATCGCCTGCATTTGGAGTATAATGCGCGGCACAGTCGTTTCTGGAAACACCGGTTGGGAAAGCAATACCGGCAATTTTGTTATCAGGTTCGTTGATGAAGCTTCTAACAGCGTTTTCAATGGTCTCTGCAGCTTCAGTGGTTGTCATGCCTGGATTTAGTCTTGGTTCCAAATGCTTTCTCACACGACGATGAACTTCCGCAGCTTTTCTCACAGCATTCCATCTATCACTGTCCTGTCTGTCCAAATATCTTTTTTCTTCGCTCGTGGTTCTGTAATTGTTCTCATCTTTGTACTCTTGCCATTCACCCTCCGGATAGATGCCATCAGGATACAACTCGCCAATTGGAGCCAATTTCTTCTTCTTCTTGCTACTGCTTTTCTTCTTCTTTTTCTTCTTCTTGTCGGCCTCGCCCTCTACTTCCTCGCCTTCATCGTCATCATCGACTAGTTCATTGTTAATACGGAGGTTCTTTGTGTGCACGCTGCAGCAACGCGGAACTCACTTTTTAGCTGCTCCAACTTCTGAGCAGTTTCAGTCACTGGCTCGTGAATAGTCTCAGCTTGCACTGGATCAGCAACTTCAGACATTCCGTGTCTTCACCAAAGTTCAATAGAAACTTCTCTACGCCTTTTCATTTAAAATGAAATAAAATGAAAAAACCATACCAAAAGTTTATATTTCCGGGGTTCCAGGTCGGAAATGCTGAAATTCGCCCCGAGGGCCCAAAAAAAAATCGAAGTTTTCCATGGTGGGAAACGACGAAACAAGCAAACCAGAAGAGGGCTTTATTCATAGAAATCTTCGCAATATGCTCGGTCTCGGAGGTCTTCGTGCTAGTGTGCTCAAAGGTGCACGTCTTGTGACTTTCCAAGTGCGCTCAAATCACACTGAGTCGATCATGTCCAAACTTATGTCCAAGGAATCAAACCAATCCACTCTAAAGACCCCAGAACCTCTCAGAACATATAGACGTGAGTCCAAGAGATTGCTCAATGCCACAGATGTGAAGATGAACCCAAAGGATGTTGCTAAGCATATACCAATTACCGGTCCAATCGCGGGTAGAATGGTTGCAGTAAACCCAGGTAACATCGATGGTGCTTTCAGAAACTTGAAGTTTTTGGTGAACTCCAACAATGTCAAGACCGACAAGAACTCACAAAGGTTCTACAAGAAGCCAGGTAAAGTGCTCGAGGAGAAGGCCATCAGAAGAAAGAAGAAGCTGTTCGATGCCGGTGTCAGAAGATTGATAGACATCGTGAAGGAGGCCAAGAGAAGAGGTTACTAAAGGGGTTCTACATAATTGGGGTGGATATAACGTGTATATACAGACGAAACGACTTTTGTACGACCAAATAAGTCGTAGGATTGTGCTATCTAATGCCTCGTTAATCGGATGTCGCCCTCGGATTTGCGTCACCGGATTGCTGGATTGGGAGCTTGAAGAGATAAATCCTCCCAGAACAACAGCAAAACAACCACAGTTTCGAAACTCCTGAACACTCTGTTTGGAACTTAAACAACGATCTAATAGGCCAACTTGACATTTTAATATAAACCACGGTCGCTTGATCACTTGAAGATTAAACCCCAAGAGGCCATGTCACAAAGCACAGGAAAGGCAAGTTGGCAGTCCGCCTCTATCAACCTCTTAAACACCATTATCGGTGGGTATAATTTTTCTACTGTCTGTTGATCATCACCACTAACACGTTCACTCTAAGGCGCCGGTATGTTAGCAATGCCATATGCGATCCGCTCTGACGGTGTCCTCCTCGGTATCTTTGTCATCCTCTTATCAGCCACAACTTCAGCGTTTGGGCTCTATCTGCAGGGGAAATGTTCCAAATACATTGATCCAGGTCAGGTTTCTTTCTTTGCATTGGCACAGTTGACGTATCCACAACTAAGTGTCGTATTTGACTTGGCCATCGCGGTTAAATGTTTCGGTGTTGGCATTTCATACTTGGTTGTCATCGGCGATCTGATGCCAAAGATTGCCATGTCGTTAATCAACGATTCAATATTAGACAAGCATGAGATCTTACTGGAGAGAAACTTTTGGATCACATTGTTTATGATCACTATCGTGGTACCATTATCTTTCCTCAAGAAATTAGACTCTCTGAAGTATGCCTCCATGGTTGCACTCTCCTCTGTGGTCTATTTGGTGATCTTGGTGTTTATCCACTTCTTGAAAGACGACATCGTAGATAAAGGTCCAATTGAAATCATCAAACCATTCTCAATATCGTCTATCTTTGCCAGTTTCCCAATTTTCGTGTTCGCATACACTTGTCATCAAAACATGTTCTCCCTTGTGAATGAACTAGAGGATAAGAGTGGTAAAGCGATAAACAAAGTCATCGGCACTGCTATTGGGACAGCAATGACTCTCTATGTTATTGTTGGTGTCACTGGATACTTAACATTTGGTGATAATGTTCAACAGAATGTGATTGTCGGATATCCACAAACTGTGTCATCCACAGTGGGTAGAATCGCCATTGTGATATTAGTGATGCTATCGTATCCATTACAATGTCACCCAGCTAGAGCATCTATTAACCATATTATGCATTTCTTCAAACATGTGAAGAACGTTTCTAGAAAACCATCAAGAGCGTCATTGTTGAGCAGCGAACAGAGAAGAAACACGTCGAGGGTCCTGGGAGATGGGATTCCATCGCCTCGCACATCTTTTTCACAACAGAATACAGGTACGAGACCATTAGTAAATGCAAGTGACTCAGATTTCGAAGATGAGCTTTTGCAAGAAGGCATCCCTGCATTATCACCACTGAAAGGAAGAAGATTCATCATCATCACAAGTATCATCCTACTGTTCAGTTATCTCATTGCTATCAGTGTCACTTCGTTGGCTCATGTCCTTGGATTCGTGGGATCCACTGGATCTACTTCAATTTCTTTCATCCTTCCAGGTATCTTTGGCTATCAGCTCATTGGATCTGAATACATTGATCATTCAAATGGTGCTTGGGGTAATATGCCAAACAAATTGCGCGTGTTGAAGTATTTATCACTCTGTTTAACTGTTTGGGGTTTCTTGGTGATGGTTGTATGCCTATCAGCTACAATATTCCTCGGTGCTTCCCATTAGTAAACCATATTTCTCTTTTTCAGGCCGCCATAGCTCCGTATCTTTTCCAGTTAAATGTCTCTTTTGATGAAATTGTTTTCACGCCCTTCACTCTTGGGAGCCTGCAATACGACATCATAATGCTAGATTACTTCTCTGTGGATAATTCGCCAAGGATAAGGTCTTCATCTACAGCAGAGCCGTCAATGATGCACGATACGCATATGTAAATGCTTTCCTCAGTATACACGGAATCGCACGGTTAGATGTACTTTCTAACAAGCAATTCGAGCAACCTGATACAGATTGCCATTAATATTCATTATAATGAGGTCAATGGGATTGGAAGGGACTTCTTAATATCGTCTAGAAGAAGAAAGCTCTTCAACGAGACTGCTTGATGAGTTTCTGGATTAGATAACGATTTGTGAAAATGCGTTTGGTGTGTTGAGTTGGAGGCTGTTTGATCATTGCGACGTAACTATCATCAAGGTTTATATCAAAGCAAGGCGCTTGAGATATGGTTATCCATCAGGAAAGGTTCTTTCAACATCTCCACAGTGCAATAATCATCACTCTCGTTACCGCTCAAATATTTGATTTTTTGACGGCTTTGGACTTGTTGCCATCATTGGTCTACAAGGAGACGCAGATATGAAGTGAACAAAGCTGAGTATGTTATCTTTGGATACTGGCTTCAAAATCGTCAAACCCTGGATGAACATTGAAGAGGAATACAATGGGTCAATTTCTCACTCGGATGCCCATTTCTTGTTGTTTCGACTCTCCGATACACCCTTGAAGTCCTAAGACACTGACTGACGGCTTTTCATGTTCTGTAATGGAAGAGCCGCTGAAACATTGAATCTACAGATTACTCCATTCTTTTTGAGGTCTGGCTTACTCCACCGAAAGGTAGTTGTCAAGCTCTCTTTGTCCTTTGTCCTTTGAAAGTTCTTTTGGCAAAGAGGGCTCATCACAAATTGTCAAGCACCAACTTTCCGCTTGCGAAGGAGATAGAATGATCTTATACACAGTAAAAATACATTTTGATACATATATTACATAATTATGTTGCTTTCTATTCTAGTAGTAATTACCCATTTGTCGTTTCATGTGTTGGGTTGATAGAGCAGCAACATCCTTCATCACAAACCCCATGAGATATTCATCCATAAAGTGTATCACCCTAGTCAGAGCCACACTGAACCCATCATGGTAGACTTTTTGAGCTTGTTCCATTGCACGTGTCAATGCATCTAGCTTTGTGAAGTAATCACTGACAGAGCATTGATCTCTTTTTTGCGATCTCGTTGATGTCATAGAAGCAACACTGACAGATCTACTGTGTGTTTTGATCGTATCAGGAGCCACAGATGGGGCGTTGGATCTCCTAAGACGTCTTCCAGTGAGTAGATTTAGCATCGAATCCCTTTTCTTATGGTGAGTTGCAGTTGAATCATTAGTATAAGTTCTCCTGAGCGGTGACTCTTGTGGGATGAGAGAATGTGTCTCTGAATGGGAATCATTTGTTTCTTCGAGGGTATCAAATGCACCTAGTAGCTTTTCATAGTACCGAAGGGTTGGCTCTGTTGCCTCGATAGTGAGTTCCTCACCGTATGAGGATTTGGTCAAAAGAGAAGTCAATTCAGTCATCACACCGAGCTTTACACTACCATTGGGCAGTAATCCTTCAAGAGCCTTGCGGTTCAGAAAAACACCAGTGGATATAAGGGCACCATACTCAGACTTATACGATAGGACCAGCCTTGAAAGTAAGGAATGTATGCGATCAAAAGGGTCTGATGGGTGTTTAATGACATCTTCAAGCTCTTGATAGGGTAATGTAAGTGTGCGTTGGGATCCATCAACATAAATTGGCAGTGAAACATGGTCTATGGTGAATACTGTGCTCTTCAGAGAGTCTCTCTTCCTTGTACCAACAGGCTCAGCTATAGACCACTCGCTCGAATCATCCGAGTTTGAGACCTTGATGAGCCCATACGTAGGGAATGAGTTGATAGAATTGTTCGAAGATGAGACGTCAAAGGCAGACACGAGCTTTGCCGGTGATGACAGTGTGATAAGATCGTCCATAACCCGGGCATTCTCCTTCGCTAATTGCTGTTTTTCTCCCATTCTTCTGTCTCTAAAAGTTGTCCAGTTGTTGGTGATTGTACCTGCCTCGCCCAGGGGACTTAATAACAGTGACGGAGATAACTGGAAGGAACCAACAACTAACCAGCTTTTGACCCACATATTAAAGCACACCCAAATGCCCTTCTCATCGCGTCCAAAGTTCTTGTACACGCTCATCATCGCAGACATCCACAATATACCGAAGCCCTCAGGTTCATGCTACGTCCAATGGCGCATCCTCAACACACTTCCCTCAATAAGGGGTAGGACATCGACGGCGCACATCAAGGACTACAAGGCAGTATGGAAATATGCAGAAGAGGGTATAGTGAAACTGAGTACTAAGGCTACTCAGCTACAGCCGAAGTGGATCGAATTAGAGGTGTACATCGTGACAAAACACCATCAGACATCGAAATCGGGGGAAGAGTTGGGCTCCAGCAGAGAGAAATCATTCTTGGGCAAAGTTCATATAAATCTTGCTGAATTTGCTGGCCTAGATGGAACACAGACGATGCGTTACCTCTTGAAAGACTCTCGTGTCAACGCCGTGTTGAATGTGGAGATTGGCATGACCTTGGTGAAAGGTGACATCAATGACTATATTGTCCCTCCAATGAGATCAAAGGGGTTGACAAATGTCTTTGGTGACTCGATGTACGAATCGAGCTCAATGGGTTCAAGGCATGGTGCCGCCAGTGCCTCGTCACCCAGTGAACAGAGGTTTCATAAGAGTTCTAAAATTGCCTCTGATCCAATCATCACAAAAATGTACCAAAAGACGTTCGAAATATCATGGGATCCACGTCCTGGTGAATTCACTGCTGATGAATGCGTCGACGACATCATGAATGGAGGAGATGGATGGGCAAAGAATCAAGAAGGTGTTGACTTCATTGATTTACAGATGGAGACGTACAAACAAGCTGAAGCTGAAGAAGAGAACAAGGCTACAATGTTGAAAGAAGCTCGAATCAGACAGGATATGAAGAGCTGGCACGTACAACATCTATTTCATTAGCCACACAGCGGACTTGCAAACTTGACAACTGCCATTGGATTGCTGTGTATCCCTGTATTATCTTTATCGGTGAGATCTTCTTCGACTCCACCACACTTCTTGCGCAATTGTGAAGCACTGCTCTGCTTGCGCAACCGTACGGGGAATCTTTCATTATGGAATGATGTGATGCGACGATGGTCTTGGCCAGTGTTCCGTGACTCTGCAAGACGATTTCTCATCCTTGATAAAAGATGGATCTCTCTAATGTTCCAATTGTTCGACTCATCCCACAAGGGCTCATTTCTTTCCAATTCATCCATCTCAGAGGCATCCATGCATTGACGTAGTGGTGATGGGACAATCAGCGCCTTCATACAATAACACGATCTATAACGACAATGTATTGAATCGTAGTGTGATTCTTGAATAAGGATACATCTAAGATGACGTTGATCGAAAACACCTCTGAATTTCCCTCTTCTGACCAATGTGGACGTACCGTCAGGATACGGAGGATGATATGCTTTCATAGTACTCCTAACCGAGTCTGGTGATGAAGGTGTCTTGATCTGTGCCTTGCTGTTGTTGACACTAATCTGTGGAATGGTGTTGTTTGGAACAAGAACAGGTCTAGTCACCCTTTCGTGGCGGGACTGTGGAGGAGATGGAAATCCGTCAATGGAACCTTTAAGCTTGGAAACAACACTGTCCTTGCGTCGGGTGTAAAGATGGTTCTTGAGTGTGGCGAAGTAATTGGTCTGGGAACCCATTGTTGTCTGTGTATGTTGAACCACTCAGGTAAATGTGCCTCTAGGCTGTATCCGTGCTTTGAAAAAGTCTCTGCGAATGTATGCAAGCAAGCGCTCTTCGGCTGATAACTATGTGAAGGTTAAGAATGAGTCCTCGTGCTCTTCTGCTAGTAGTTTATGATTTCGTTTCGACTTTTTTTGTGTGGAGTAGAAAGTGACACAAAACCCATGCGAGCCATGAAGATCAAGAGAAAAAAGCAACAAAGTTGAGAAGGTATGAAGATGAAATATCGTCGTAAAGGTCAATGAAACAACAATACCATCCGTTGTCGAACTCCTAATTACCTGCACACCATATAACCCTATCTCTCCAAACCCGTCCTAAATACAGTCCTCTCATGAACGTAAAACGCAAGTTCAAAATGTACCATTTTTCAACGCCCGTCGAGATGTTTCTTCTTCTTCTTGAAGATACCAACCATAACTCTCTTATATGATGTCACAGCTCTGCACAGTGAACAAGGGCCACCATATTTCGAACTCGTCTTCATGGAACTCAAAGCCTTGAAGACACAATCACGGCAATAGATATGTCCACATGGGAGCACAAACGTCTGCTCAGGGCTATCAAAGCATACGGCACAATGGGCCGTATTCAGATTTGAGTTATTTGACTTCATGTTCTCCGCTAACTGGTCTGACACGGGTTTCTGTTTGGCTTCACTAATGAGGAGGTCATCATCTTCCTTATCCTCATCTTCATCTTCATCATCCGAGATCACGTAGTACTCCCTACTGACATCATCATCTAATGATATGACTTCAGCACCTTCCGGTTTCTTAGAGCTTCTATCGATATTCCTTGTAAGTTTCTGTTCAACTTTGCGCTCGTGTGATGCTATGATCTCTGGAGACTGAGACCTTGAATGTATGTACGGAATATCGTCATCATCTTCATCATCAAGATCTACATGGACCTCTGGGTCATCATCATCACTTAGATCCACTGCTATCGGTGTGGAGTCTAGCACAGGGATTGGTCCAGTTTCAGTAGAAGTGGCGTACCGTGTGGGTACTGAAGATGCTCTGTCACCTTCATCATCAAGACGTTGTCTCTTCGGTGCTGGTTCTAGACTTTCGTGGCGAAGCCTCTTGGATATGTTTGCCATAATTCTGCTGTGTGTGCAGTGGTATTCGTTAATTTCGGTATGTTTGCAGGAAGTTGATTTAAGTCTTTTCACAAACGGTAAACATACTCCTCAAATTCATGCACTGTGATTAGGGCTACACTGGTTCGCCCTCATGTGATTTTTAATTAGGGCTCCATTCTATATTTTTGCTAATTTTCCACCCGCACACCATAAGACGCGGTGCTCCTCTCTGCGAAAATCCTACATAATGCGTCCCGGACCAGGCTCCTGAGCGTAATGTGCGCTTCGCGAATTGGCGGCATTGTTGGTGTAAGACTGGCGAGAGCGCAGTCCCACGAACGCTCGGTGAAAAATACAAAACTATTTTCAACAGAGCTGTGCCCTCCACACACACATCCAATACAACACACTTAACACATCCAAAATGTCCAGTGGTGCTTCCGGTAACAAGTTTAGAATTTCTGTACGTTAATGAAATAGTGGAGAACGACGATCCCAAGGGTTTACTCAGAGTGCGGTTGTGTGTATTCAATGTCAAGAAGGATTTGAGTGAGAAGAGACATATGAAGAGCAGTGAAGGACCCAGTCTATGAACGCACAGGAGTATCAAGAGAAATAGATCAAATGAGAAATAGTACTATGGTAAATCAGCAAGATCCAGGACAGCTGCATATGCTTCTAATTTCCAAGGTGAAGTCATAGATTCAGATTTTTGATGTCACATTGAGCCCATGACCGCAAATGAAACCATACACAAGCACATTACTCAGTCAAACCCATGGATGACTCCTCTGAAGATAACACATAACAGTTATACTAACAATACATCTAGTTGGGTCTCCCAAACGGTGCTATCATGAACTGTGCTGATAACACTGGTGCTAGAAACCTTTACATCTTGGCCGTTAAGGGTTTCGGTGCTAGATTGAACAGACTTCCAGCTGCTTCTCTTGGTGACATGGTTATGGCTACTGTCAAGAAGGGTAAGCCAGAGTTGAGAAAGAAGGTTATGCCAGCTATTGTTGTTCGTCAATCCAAGTCCTGGAGAAGAAAGGATGGTACTTTCCTTTACTTCGAGGACAACGCTGGTGTCATCGTTAACCCAAAGGGTGAGATGAAGGGTTCTGCTATCACCGGTCCAGTCGGTAAGGAGTGTGCTGACTTGTGGCCACGTATTGCTTCTAACTCTGGTGTTGTTGTTTAAAATGGGAGTTGCTTTCATACAAATTTTAATGTCATCGAAAACCACATAACCTTAGGGAGGAATGCAAAAAGTGTAAAATACGGATAAGAATAATTGTAGTGACGTGGTACTTAGTTGTAGTGTCTTCTGGCGCTCCGTTGATGTTTGCCCATCTCCATACCCTTTTGATCTCGAAACCCTCAAACTTAGCAGGTACAAACGGAGGGCCCAACACAACCAAGGACCTTTAAACGTTGCAATGTCCGACTTGGACCTGTTCAGTATAACATGTAAGTTGAATATAAACTCAAGGTGATTCTTGATGGATGGACATTAACACGCTTACAGCCAAACTGGACTCGTCAAAAGTCAGGGACCGTAATGAAGCATTAGACGTGCTCACAGTTCTTGTTGAATCACATCGATCTCTGTCCAACAAAGAGTTGCAATCGCTAGCTGAATCGCTTTATGGTATCGCATTGAATGATAGAATCGCATACACGAAGAATGATTCTGGTGCTACGCGTGATAGGTTGGAGCGCGCTGTTGCCGTACTCAGAAAGCTCATCTGTAAGGACGTTAAGAATCTGAAGTTCAAGACTGTGAGGTCGTGCTTAGAATTCATAAGGACAAATTTATTTACATTCAATGACCGGATATGTGCTCCCAGTGCACTTGATCTATCGAGATTATTACATGAGTTAATCCAAGTGGATGAGCATCGGGATCATCTATCAAGAGACGATTGGTTACAAACAACATCTACTGTCATAAGGGCGTTGAAGAAACTGGCAGTGGTGAACACTAGTGAGAAAGTATTTGTCGAATTGTTGGGATGTTTGAGATGTCTGACGCAGGTCCCATTGGTCATGATTGATGACCTGAGTATCAATATCACCGAGCTCTTGGTTCTTTACTTCGACAATCTTAAGAAGGAGACAAGTGCCACTTCAACAGCCATGGAGATTGTCAATCAGATACTAATTCATTTTACCACCTCCAATGTCTCTAGTGGGTTCGATATCATCAGATCTGTCACTAAAGTAGCTGCTCAATTAAACGGTACGAACTTTGAGGCCTTGCATAATCAGCTCCTTATCTTTGGTGTATTGTCAAGCAAATATATCAGCAGTGATATCATGCCATTGATTGATGACAACGGTGAAAGTGTTCCATTCATGGATGATAATTCAAAGGATAACTTTATACATTGGATCGATAAGCTCTTGTTGGAAGAATTCCGTTCGACTGATTCCGTCTCTTTACCTATGATTGATCTTTCTTCGAAGAGTCTGGATAACTCATGGTTCCATCTTGATACATTTTCTATGTCTACCCAAGCCAATCCGAAACCATGGATGAAGCTGGTAGTCTTGAACTACTTGTTGAGTGCTCTCTTTACACTTGATTCAACCACTCAGAATGAAATCGGTCAACCTTGGAAAAGACGGAAAGTTGACAACGAATCATATGCACCACTACTGAGATCCTGTGATTCTATGATATCATTACTGAAGAACATGATTCAATCTACGAATTCAAATATCCAGAAGGTTGGCCTAAAACTAATAGCTTTCCATATCGAAACTTTCGAAACAGACAAATCATCACTCAAGATTAGCGATGTGATGATTTATGAGAATAGTCGTCTTGTACCATGGGTTTCTTTAGTCCTCTCAAGTATGGTGAAACATGGTTGGACGGTTGACTCTGATCAACTGCATCAGATACTGAGGATCAGTTTACAGATGATCAAAGAAGAAGAAAACATGGCAGTTACCTGTGAATTTGTCACTAGCATACTGAAGACTCCCGGTACAATTATCTCTGATACATCCTTGAATCAACTGATTGATGCTCTGGTTGATGTTTCTGAGGTCTATGGACCTGCTACTATCTCCAACGAATCCATCATGTTCTGGCTTGCAATCGCCAAGATCAGAAGGAAGTCTAACTCCAATGATAGGAGAACATCAACATGTATACTAAAGTGGCTACGTGCCAAATGGTCTACAATTTCATTATCATCAGGCTTGGCTTATATGTTGGGCGGACTTCTACTATGGCTCTCAGGGAATGAAGGTCGGTTCACTAAAAGAGTAAGACCGATTGATAATATATTTTCAAGATTCAGTGCCAGAGTGGGTCAGTTAGGTCCTCTTCCTGATATCATCATGAACTCAACGCTCAAACACGTGAGTAATGCTTCAGATTTTGATTGGATTCCCTCGCCGTTTGCAACACATTGGTCAGAGTATGTCATTGTTGTTGAGATGTTGATACATTCTATTGATGCGTATGACTCACAGAGCCAGGGATCTGATCAAGCTCTGATGGTGGGCGTTGGTATTTCAGTCTATCAGGGCATCTATAACATTCCGCAAGTGAACATCGAGGCCGAGAGGTTGAAGTTTAGTATAACCCGGGCTCTTGAAAACTTACAATCATCAGATACCACCTTTGCAATTATACAGGAGTTCTCCAGTTTTGATCTCTTCAACAATGCTGGAATTTTTGTGTTTGAGCATATCAAGATGGATCATCTGATTAGGGAAAATATGCTGGTTGATGCTCCCTTTAATACATCTACGACTGATCTCGATGATTTTGGTGATTTCTCTTATGTTCGCCATCGTTCACAGAAGAAATCAAGCAGTTCACTTAACTACTGTGATCTTATGTTTTCTAACACTCATGAACAGCAGACCTTGAATATGATATTCAATTTGAACTGTGGTTTCAGTGTTGGATTGGATTCTGCTATGGACCAATCCATATCTCATCTCGAAGGTTTGGATCCAGATAAATTCACAAAAACGTTCTACAGTCTTCTCAAGCTCCTAAAAGGTGTCAACTATAAGAGCGTTAAGAAGGTCTATATTGGAAGTCTTCTACGACTATGTGGTACCAAGCTTCTAGGTGTATATCCCAAAGAGAGATCACATATCACATTCACATTGGTGCTGGAATTCTGCTTAATGTTTTCAGAAACTCTCCTGACGAAAGGTGATAGTGGCCTTTTATATGATTTTGCCGATATTTTCAACTGGTTATTGGACCTGGGAAAGAAAGGTTCAATGTATGGGATCATGCCTTTGTCAGCGTTTGGATGTATGATATTTAAAGTTCTCGGTCATGAAAATGCTTCTGAAATTGGTGACATAAAGCTTCTTGAAATCAGCTCTGTATCAATTCTTTCTGAGAAGTCTAACATCATCTGTTATGATGTTTGTTATGAGTTTTCTGAGTATCTCAAACAGCAACCGAAATCTTCTCAATTATCATGGCTCCAATCATACTTGACACTATTTGAAAGTCCAGAAAGCACTAGTGAATCTGCTGCTACATATGCTTCCTGTGTTGTGAAACTGAGTTCTGTATCTTATATTGTACTGGTGTCGATTGTGAACAAGCTATCGTCTTATTGTCAAAGCTTTCACTTTACCAGATATCTTGAAAATGCTGTTCATGAAATATTGAGGAGTGTCGGCATCACAATTGGGAACATTCCAGAGAGTATAATGCTCGATCTGTTGGGAATGTGGTATGACAAGCATGGAACGCTTGTTAACTATCCACATACCATTTTAGGCTATGAAACTCTGGCTGAATTTGTAAGGAGAAACAAGTCTTTGATATATGCACTTTCAAAATCAAGAAGAACGCAATCTCAAGAGACTATTACTCTTGTGATAGAATTGTCTGAGGTTGAAATGGAAGATGACCTTGTTCTAGAATCAATGTCGTGGTTGGTACCGCTCGCTTTTACCAAGAATGGTTTGAAATCAGAACTTCTCAACAGTATTGCAGATGTATTTGGGAGGGAGCTTATAGAGTATCAATCACTTCCTATCATCAGTCGATTACTGCAGTTATGTGATTGTTCATTAGAAGAGGAGTTCTTCAAATGGATTCCAAAAAGCAATGATAATGCACTGGCAACAAAACTTCTTTCAAGGTCCTCACCAAAACTCTATTCACTTATGAACGGGATATCTGTCTCGGATGTTATTCATCAAATACAAGAGCTTACTTCAAGATCTCATGAGAAGATGATGTTCTGGGACTGGAAAATCATCTACTTCCTTGCTAGAAACTTGATTAGGGTTCTCCAGAAGCAGTGTCTGTTTGAGGATGATAAGGTACTTGTTATGAGGAAGCTCAAGCTTCTATTCATCATTGGTGCAAGCGGTTTTCAAAATGGGCACTCTAAATGTGCAGCTACGTTCACGAAATACCTGCAAGGCTTCCTGAGTGATGAGACAATTCATGATGACGTTTCTAGTTTACTCCTGATCGTTTTAAAAAGTGTACCAGATCTTTTGACAAGTGCACTTTATCCTGATTCTCTCTTGCAGCTGTTTGATGAGGCATCTCGCCAATACGATACCACTGGCTATGTCAATGAGGACCTTAGAATATTTTTGAAGAAGGTATTCAGTACAATTGACCATAAGGATCCTTGGAGAGACTTATTTTCGACTTACTTTGATATTCTACGTGATGTCGAGATTCACTTGAGCCCAACATCTCTGCACTCATCTTTGAAATACCTTTCCCAGTTTCCGAGTAAATCGATGCAATCCTGCTTGTTTCGGGTAATGGCTCTTCTGTTCTCCAAATCTCCAGAGAAGAGTAAGCTTGATTATGGATTTGACATTAATAGGGACGTAGCCCAGTTACTTTTGAAGTCAAACTATAGTGACTTCGGAAAGAATGTGAGCGCATTCGTTGGAAGGTATCTTGGAAGATATTACTTGGAAACGGGTGATGCTCTTGTGAAGGTGGAGAATGATTTTGAAAGAGACTCTGAATACTTTCTTCATGATAAATGCTCCTCACTTCGAGCAATTCTGGATTTACTATTAGATATTCAGAATAGCACATACGATCTTGATGAAGTTGTCGCTATTGAGAGTATTTTCGGTACTTTGCTTCACTCTGTTAGTAAAGACCAGGCAGCGTTTGAACCACTAGTTGACATGAGTAACCACGTCATGGATTCTGTTAAGCGTGTTGTTCCACTTGATCCTTTTCTTTTCAAGGTTCTCAATCCATATGTTCTGACTGCTCCAAGTCTCAAAGAATTGCTTGGATCTACTGGAACGATTAATAATTGTCAACTTTGGTGTGAAACATTCACTCTTTCAATTTTAAATGAGCTTCTTACGGAGTTCCCCATTCTGGAAAGCATAAAACACTATGTCTCATCGTTTGGGAAGGTCTCATTCAAGCTCATGAACTTATTGTGGCTTCTATACGTCTACACTACTGGGTCAACAGGTGCTTCCTTCTTGAATAAGTTCATCATGCAATCCCTCAAAGGAGCGGAGTCCCATCAGTTAGAAAAACCAAAGCTGAGGATAATTGTTCATCTCTTCTACCTTGTCGAAGTTGCAGCAAGAGATGATAAAACCTTTTCTGCTCTCTTCAAGAAGTTTGTCGGAAGTGAAGATATCTTATCGATGTGTGTTGGTTCGATTGCTATCGGTTGTCATAAATTTGCTTTACTATTGACTGAGAAGCTGGTTATGACTGGTGAAGAAGGTGAAACCTTTAAAAGGGTTACAGAGCTATCATCGATGCTACGGGAAATCTTTGGCGGGCTTTCAGACCCGGATTTGCTCTATGGTATACCAACAGATGCCTCTCTTAGATCAGCTATTGAACTCTTTGGAGTTGATGATGATGTCTCGCTAAAGCGTTTGATGTTTGCAAGTGCGGATTTCGACGCCATGATGTCGTTTCAGTCATCCAACTCTTCTAAGGATAATTTGATATTTGTGCTGAAACAGAACGGATTACAGGGTCTTGCTGGTATTGTTAATGAGCAATCAGATTCCACATCGCAACTGGGAAACAGCTATGACTGGTCCTGGAAGCTGCAAGAATGGGATATCCCTTCTCCAGACATACCGGAGACAGAAGGTGAGGTTTTGTACTCTTTGTTAAAGTCACTTATGAACGCAGAACCTTCCACAACAGGACAACTTTGCGAACAAATGATTTCATTGGTACTTGAGAAGACTGAGGACCATACCATTCTACTGAAGTCATTAGCTGCGATCATCAGTGTAGAGGAAATCAACATGATGGATACATGTAACTTGAAAGAAAATGTGGAACACTTTTTGAAAGCATCTGAAAATTGGTTCAGAGTTGTCTCGTTCGATCACTTTGAGAATATTCTGTTGGTTCGAAGAGCTGCATTTGGAAACATTCAGAACAGGATAGGCTCCAAGGAATCAGATCTTGCAGTTGCCTTTGAAGCGATGAGATATGGCTATTATGCGCGTCTTCATAATGAGAAGCAGAAATCTGTGAATTCTACCTTGTTCTTGTCCCATCTCGTCGAAAATGTCACTGAGAGAGTACTAAAAAGCTTTCTGTCCAAGCTTTCACTTTTAGATACGGCCTCAACTCTTTGGTCTCAAGGTGAAACGATAATTCCAATCAAGCAGCTAGAAAACTGCATAAAGATGAAGGTTTTTGAACAAAAATCTCAATTCCCACTTCATGTGGTCCCATTATCTGATTCTCACATGAATGCCTATCTTGTAAAATGGAACTATGAAGCAAGACAAAGGAGGTTTGAAGATATCATGACTTCATACTTGGAGCCAGGTCTTAATGCCATCGAATCTGTCTCCACAGAAACAGAGAAAGCAGAGGTTTTTCATATAATAGCAACTTACTGTTTCAAAGAAGCTCAAGCTACTACTACCGAAGAACTCAGCAAGAAGCATGACTTCTTGACATCGAAGGTAACTGAGTTGAATGACTTGAAATCAACTATTCAGAATAAACGGATTCCAGACCGAGAGCGTAAGGACGCTAAGAGATTCTACAGCAGGATGATTCTAGAGTATAATTCTGATAAAGAAAGTTATGAAGCTCTTTTGAATAAAAGACAAAAGTCGGCCGCTATTTCTCTTGAATGTCTCTTGAAGGGACTCTCCATCAGTGATACATATGACAGTGAGGATGTTGATAAGTTCTGTGGGCTTTGGCTAGAGCTATCCACTGAGGAGAATGTCAACCAGGTTGTGAACAAATTCATCCGTTACGTGCCGGAGTACAAGTTCATTTCTTGGATCAACCAACTTGTTTCTCGTTTATCAAATGACTCTAACTCCTTTCAGAGGATCTTAAGCCACGTTATCGGTGATATCTGTTTAAAACATCCATGGCATTCACTAACGTATTTGGTGAGTTTAAGAGTCCACAAGATGTATGAGCACTCCAAAGCCGATCGAACTATTTGGTCCAGGGTTCTTGCCGCAGACTCTTTGTGGAATAAACTAGCTGCTGCAAATCCAGATTATTCCGAAAGAATACTCCGTTCATTGGATCTCTTGACTGAAGAATCCATCAGATTGGCGACGCAAAAGGTCACCGGCTCTTCAAGAAATATCTGCTTGGAGAATGTGAAGTATGGAGATTTCTGGTTGAATAAGGTACACACATTGGACATTCCTCTTCCAACCTTGAACGATATCCCCTTGTCACTTGATGGGAACTATGAGTCGGTACCAAGAATCGCCAAGGTGCATCCGATATTATCCATTTCTGCATCTGGTATCAGTCTACCAAAGATCATGGAAGTGGATCTCAACGATGGTACTACTCATAAGATCCTACTCAAGGGTAGTTCTGATGATTTGAGACAAGACGCCATCATGCAACAGGTCTTCAGTAAAGTTAACTCAATCTTGCAGAATGAAAAGGAGACGAGAAAGAGGAATCTTAAGATCAGAACATATAAAGTTGTACCACTAGGCCCACAGGCTGGTCTCATTGAGTTTGTTGCTGATTCGATACCGCTGAGTGACATTTTGAGGAAGTATCATGAGAAGGACTCTATCACCTTTGATGATGCACGTATGCGAATGAAAGATGTGCAACAGAAAAGTACCAGAGAAAGAGTGGCTACATATCTAAAGATTGCGAAGAAGACACCTCCAAATTTCAGGCAGTTCTTCATTGATACTTTTCTGAATGTTGATGACTGGTATTCCTCTCGTCAAGTATATACCCGTGGCCTGATAACAACATCGATGGTTGGTCATATCTTGGGGCTTGGTGACCGTCACTTGAACAACATCTTGATTGATAAAAAGACAGGTGAGCCTATTCATATTGACTTTGGTGTTGCATTTGATCAAGGTAAGTTGTTGCCAGTGCCGGAGAAGGTACCATTCAGACTTACAAGGGATATGGTTGATGGATTAGGATGTACTGGATACGAGGGAAGTTTCAGAAAGGGCTCTGAATATGTCTTTAGAGTCCTGAGAGCCAATTCTGATAAGATTATTGGAATCTTAAACGTGTTGAGATACGATCCCTTGTACTCATGGGCTATATCTCCTGTGAGAAAGAAAAGGTTACAGAACGATGAGACCAGTATGAAGGACAAGGTGGCTGGTAATATCGAGATTGAAGGTTCAGATGCCGGTAGGGCACTGAGAGGTGTTGATGAGAAGTTGGCTGCGCATGGGTTGAGTATTGAAGCCACAGTGCATGAATTGATTACAGAGGCAACAGATGTGAATAATCTTGCTGTGATTTATCTTGGTTGGGCACCTTTTTATTGATTGTTTAATGACGTTTATGATAGATTTACTGGATACTGTAGCTAGAAGAAATGTCATTATTTGAAGAACATAATATACACGTGTGGCAAAGAGTCTGGGGTATCGAACTGTTGGGTATATTCATTCAATCAGTTCCACATAGTTACTTGGGCAAATACCAATCTCACCATTGGATCTCTTGGCTTGCCACCATCTGCTATGGATATCATTGACTTTAAGGATCTCACCTTTCTCGAAAGATATCTCATTCTCATCATCAGAGCTTGCCTCATAAGAGTAGAGGGCCTTAGCAGTGTACGGGAAGTCGTCGACGACCAAATTGGTGCCAGAAGCCGCAGTACCAACGCTGATTTGGGTGCCGATGTTACTCTCAGGGATATCATAGATTGGAGTGCCTGTATTGTCTCTCTCTGAGACGTTCTCAAGACCATTAAGACCAGTAGAGGAGACATATCTTTGACTTGACCAATTTGAATGTCTAAAGTCATTGTCACCGTTGTTGGGCATTGCGCTAGAGTGACTGCGTTGAAAGGAACTTGAGTGGAATGGGTTTTTTGAGTTTCTTGGTCCTTTCAAGGAGAAGGAGTCCACCCATTGATTGATTGGAGATGAGTTATCACCACCAAAGTAGAAGATCCAGATCAAATTTATCATAGACAAAAGAACAACACCTGCGGAAGCTGCAGCCATAGACGAACCATCTGCCCATACAAGATTTGTAGCGGAATTTGTTGTATAGACCACAGCAATGGCCAAGGCAGCCGTAAGGAATACTCTGTATTGATCCACAACGTCAAAGCAATAGAACATGAACATGAGTATGAGAACCATTAGTTGATAAACGAGCCCCCACCATGTGAATCTTGGGAACGACGTTTGAATGTTTGCGGCTAAGGATCCCGCGAATGCGATAACCCATGAGATAATAGCCACCGACCATGTTGATACGATGAATGGGTCTGTGGTGAAGTTTGTGAGTTGGTACTGAGGTTGTGTGCGTGTAGAATGATCGGCCTTGGACATGACGAGGTACTAAATGTGAATATGGGTGATCTGAGGTTCAAAGAAGAAATAGATAGCACAAGGTCTGTGTAGAGTAATCTTTATAGTCAAGTCACAGGCTGCTCAGTGATTATAGCCGTATTTTAGCGCGTTAAATGAATGACAAAATTTGAACGGTTGACGCGTATTAGATGGGAATGTAACACGAAAAGCGGGAACTGATGTGGAAGAAGGGCGACTTTGATCTCCAAACTAAGAAGTAAATGCGTCTGTTTTTGAACCTTCGTGAGTATTTATTTCTGTTTCGAATTAACAGTAGGGAGGCCTGCTCAGGATGTGATCTTTATCCCAAAAGAAGTATCTATTCTCCTTCTCTGATTCGAGATCTCTCAGAATTTTTTCCCTGAGCGCGGTTTATCATGGTGTGTCCCTTAACAAGACAATTCGCGAACTCGTCTTGCCGGTTGTTGACTTCCTGGTACAGTAATTCTATTACAATGACAGTATACAGAGTGATCAGGTCCTCTTCAAATCCATATATTCCCTCAATACAGCGACTAATCCTCACCAGCAGGCATCTCGTCTTTTAGGAATCTCACCAGTTGTAGCCTTAGCTCTGTGCGCTCATCACCTCTTAGAACATCACTAACAAAGAAAGCCTCGACCTCTAGTTGAACCATCTCAAGCGCACCCTTCAGCACTCCTACTAGAACATTGGAGTACCATAACTCCTTTGATGCCTTATCGTCATCAGGTAACTCGACAAACTCGGCCAGTGGGTTCTCATCTAGGATCAGGCTGAATGCTCTTCCATCTTGTGACCAGTTAATTACCTGTGGTGTTACATTAAGGAAGATCTTGAATCCAACTTTTGAAATCACTTCAGCTGTGTCTTTGAATGATAGACAGCGTCCCGTTCCAGTCTTTGCTAGGAAGTCTTCAATCAGTCGTATGCCAATGTTGTAACCCATTTTTTCCAACTGTTGGTTAACTTTCTCATAATCATTCTTGAAATCACGCACTAACTGTGCAACCACTGCACCATATGTCATGGTGAATAGCTCTGCATTCTATTGAACCTTGTTAGTGATCGTTTTAGTGGAGCCGTACCTGCAGATCTTTGTTCATTGGAATCCCATGTCTCTATCTCAGACGATTAAAAGAATCAAATACCCTATAGCAGACTAGCTCTACTCACCACTTTCTCCACGCGGTTCTTCCAGATATCATCGCTGGAAGCTTTGATAGTCTTACTCATGATTGGATCTTCGATTTTGCCCCTATGATTTTAACCTCTGTGTTCTTTTGGTTTCCTTTATTGTTGTAGATATGGTTGGGAGCCCCTACGAGTCGTGTGGTATAAGGCAACCTCCAAAAGTAAACGCTCTCTCTTTCTTTCTTTGTTAAAATCTCCAGCCAGCCTGATTCTTGTATCTGTGGAATGAGAATAATTTTCGGTTAGATTGCAATATCATATACCTCGATGGCTGACCCACGAGTACATAGTAGTCGAGCTGATAACCACAACTCTGGTGTAAGGATGTACTGCCCTTATAGGAATGGTTATGGTGCGGGTGTGGGATTGCCCCTGGCCATGTGGCATGTGGCATGAATATAAGGAGTTTAATTTAATACAGTCGAAAGCAAAGGAGATATGGTGGTACGTTGCAAATTTAAAAAAATCAGGCATTGGTTTATATTACTGGCGGCAAATTCTATATGGTGACAGTTTTATGGTTTTGGGTATATATTCGTCCGCTTTTAGAAATTTGAGTAACTCGGATTCCTCCTATCAAATTTAGCCATAGACTTAGATTATAATATATTCATAACGAAAATGTGTATAAATTATGAAGAGAAAGAACTTTCAACTTTCATTAAAGTATGGATTAAGTGAGCAAGTTACAACAATGCTTGAACCTGGTAAATATGGGAGTAGATTTGATTTGAACATCAAGACAACATTAAAGATTCATCTAGGTGAATAGATTGTTGATCCGAAATCTTCCTAACTTGGATAAATTGAATGTTGCTTCAAAGGAGAGCGTCCTTTTTTGGAGCCCATACAAAATCCAACGATCCTCTATAAGAAGAAGACATGTCCTAACTGTTGTCTTTGACAACCACAAAGCTCTCTTCATACCTTACAACAAGAAACATAACACTATCCTCTAATAGATTTCTATACTAGTCATCGTTGTTCAACAAGTTATCCAGGATCTCTTGGTATTTGCCATTTGTAGCATTGTTAGCTCTTCTCAATCTCTTTTCTGCAACGTTATAAGTATCCACCTGCTCTCCAGACTCATAGTCATACAAGTTGCCCAAATCGATCAATGCTTCAGCGACATCGACCCAAGAATTTGGATCCTCTTCATCTTCTGCATTCTTGAAGAAGTCAACAGCTTTCTTGGTGTACTCAAGAGCCTCCTTTTGAGCCTCCTTGGCAGTGTATCCTTCGATTTTAGAATCACCTTCAACATCAGAATCATACGTGATAGCCGTGAATATACCTGAAGGCTTTTCTGCAGCCTGGAGCAGCAGCTGGCCGATTTTCGTAGATGCTTCTTTGAAGAATGCAAGTTGCTTACTCTTCTTGGTACCTAATTCAGATGACTTAGCGGATAAGAGATCTTTATACTCGATGCCGATCAAATCACCGAACTCAACACCATGGATAATGAGCCATTTGAAGTATTTTTCAGAGTTATGGATTTTGTACAACGGGTGCCTCTTGGACAATTTGATCTCCTGTTTTTCAGCTTCATCTTCATCATCACTATCAAGACCCTCTGCGAGTTCATCTTCCTTGCCAAAGTTTGTGATAATGTCCAATAAGTCATCAAGTGCTTTCAAAGTCTCAAGAACGTTTTTATCGAGTAATTTATAGTTCTTCAAGAGCTTGACTGATTCCTCACTCGTCTGATAACTTTCAAGTGCCTCGTCTAAGAGTTTTGCCACATCAGCAGTTGTGGAGTCCTTCTTGGTCTCAACGTCCCATTGAGAGATGAATTCTAGTGGAATTCTACTAAAGATTATGCCAGCCTTTGCAAACCCCAATTCAATAGAATCTGGGTATTGTTCCTGCCCAACTTCGATTCTCTCCAATGCCGCATCAAAGTACTGTTTTACAGAGCTCTCCTTCTCATCATCGTCCTCCGTATGGAAATTGGCCAAATCTGCGAGTGCGAGTGCGTAGATGGAATGGAACTCAGCTGGGAGTCTTGTTTCCTCGGTTTGGTTTCTTAGAAGTCTATCACACTCATGAATGATACCGTTCAGCACCATCTCATTAGCTCTGTCACTTTGGATATATGTCTCCCATAGCCCTTTCAATTGTGCCAGTTCATCGTTAGGATCCACTTCTTCATCAAGTTCAACATGGATCTCATTACCCTTTGGACCTGGTGAAGCTGTATTCTCCTCCTGAGGCTCCTCTGCTTTCTGCTTCTTTGCCTTAGTCGCTTTGCCCAATCCTAACGTTCTCTTGGCCATAGTAGTAACTTCACTTGTTAGACAGCTTAAACCAGCGCAATCTGGTGTAAAACCTTTTTTTTTTGAGATCACCTCATCGCCTATGCTTGGAGGCCTCGTACCACATGCGGCCCCAACCGTCACGTAGAACGAAGAACGAGTTCGCGAAGAATTCGCGCCACAGCTGTGCCACAGAGACAGACAGCAGCTGTCACGTGACATTTGCTCTGTGTGCCACATGTGGCGCACCTCATCGACACTGCGAAATTAAACCCCGTCATATCTCTCGAACTCTCGATGAACCATAAAAGACTGTGATGAGTGTCTGATATCTAACTTTTTTCTACCTAAAATGGACCACAATCATATGCTTTCCTCGTTGAACTGTTCGGGTGAAGTTCATCTCCTGATTGGTGTGTCAGGGCTCACTTTCACAAGGGTTCAGAGTATTCTAGCCAATGGTGCTAGTCCCATTGTCATTACTCAATCTGACGATGAGTCCAAGGTTTCTCATAATTTGAGGAATTTGGAGAATGAAGGAAAGGTGCAGGTCTTGAGAAGAGTTGTCGATGTTGAAAGCGATCTTTTGGCATTGGGTAGATCTCGTGTGGGTGGTGTCGTTGATAAAGTCTTTGTGAACCTTCCGTCTCATGAAAGTGCCTTGAAGAAGTCTATCTTTGAGAAGTGTCAGCAAAATAGAATTCCGATCAATACCACTGATTCTGCTGAATACTCAACTTTCACTTTACTATCCACACACATCGATGGTGATTTTCAACTGGGTGTCACCACATCTGGAAAAGGTTGTAAATTGGCCAACAGAATCAAAAGAGAGATCGTGGCTCAACTTCCTAAGGATATCAGTCAGATATGTGAAAGAGTTGGATCTCTGAGGCAAAGAATCCAAGAGGAAGATAGACTCAAACTCTCACAGTTCAAAGATGAGTATGAGAAGTTCTTAGAGTTGGAACTAGGCGAGCATGAAGAAGACGCAGTTCAATCTTCAAAGTTCAACACGTTCATCAATGAGTTCAACATGACAGAAACACAACAGAAATTACAAAGATCTCGATGGCTATCTCAAATAGTGGAATACTATCCATTCTCCAAGCTGGCTCAGATCTCCATCGATGACTTGACAAGTGCTTATGCGTCGAGCACAAAGCATGAATCTTCAGCAGAGAAGGCAATAATTGATGCCCCGATAGCCACCAAGAAGGGTGCTATATCACTTGTGGGTGCAGGGCCTGGTTCTGTGTCATTGTTAACCATTGGTGCCCTACATGAAATCACCACTGCAGATCTTGTCCTCGCAGATAAGCTGGTCCCACAGCAAGTTCTCGATTTGATACCTTTCAAGACAGAAAAATTCATTGCTAGAAAGTTCCCAGGGAATGCTGAAGCTGCCCAAGATGAGTTGCTGACATTGGGTCTAAAGGCGTTGGAACAAGGTAAGAAAGTTGTGAGATTGAAACAAGGAGATCCATATATCTTTGGTCGCGGTGGTGAAGAGTACATTTTTTTTGAAGAGCATGGGTTTACACCAGTGGTGTTACCTGGTATCACATCTGCATTGAGTTCTACTGTGAGCTCACAAATTACGGCTACGCAACGTGATGTCGCTGATCAGGTTTTGATCTGTACAGGTACTGGACGCCGTGGTGTCTTACCAAACTTACCAGAGTACGTAGAGACACGCACCACTGTGTTTCTCATGTCTCTTCATAGAATCAGAGATCTTGTACCTGCGTTGATTTCCAAAGGATGGGATCCGAAACTGCCAGCTGCCATCGTGGAGAGATCCTCCTGTCCAGATCAAAGAGTTACACGGACGAGATTGGAAGATCTTGTTGATGCTGTCGAGGCCATCGGGTCAAGACCTCCTGGTCTATTAGTGTTGGGTAAAGCGTGTGAAGTTTTGACAGGTAAGATTAAGGAGAAATGGCGTGTGGATGAAGGCTATGATTCAGAGGACAAGCAAGCCATTGAGTTCCTCAAGATGATTACAGTGTAGAATGCATATAATTTATACGTTAATATTCCATTAAAGTACTTTAATAGAAGGTTAGTGGCATCATTCTTTTCTAGTTTTGTTTCGTTGTGTTCTCTTCACCGGTGGGTTTGGGCCGACACTGTTAGGCCGAAGATTAGATTTCCAAACTTGTGGAAGAAACATCAGAGAAAAAAGTACCAAATCACATAGAAAAAAAGCATGCTAGCCATAAGACCAATTGCTAGACGAGGACTGGCGAGATTCTTTCATTCCACTGCTCAATTAAACTCGATCAAGGCACATGAAGCTGGCTTCGTCTTTGAGTGAGTCACTGAACATTAACATAAAAAGGACCTTAGAACTAACAGATCCCTCCAGCATGGATGGCGTTCTTTTGAAAGGATCCACTGTCATCCCCGAGGCTCCTAGGGCATTGAAATTACTCCGGGAGAGAAAAGTTCCTTGGATCGTTATGACCAATGGTGGTGGTATCTCTGAATCACAACGTGCACAGGTGCTAACTGAGAAGCTGGGTTTTAAAGTGGATGTGGAGCAGATAGTCCAATCCCATACTCCTATGGTGTCTATCCCTGGTAAGGAGAAACATACCGTATTGGTCATAGGTGGTATTAGAGACAGCACTAGAGCTGTGGCCCAAGAGTATGGCTTTAAAAGGGTGTTGATCACTGCTGATTATGTCAAAACAGCACCGTCAATTTCCCCGTTCAAGAATAAAGAGACTATAGAATTCGGTCAGTATGTTGAAGGCATCGAGGAAATGAAAGTGGATAAGATTCTTGTGTTCAACGACCCAAGAGATCTTTGGACAGATATCCAGGTTGTTTCCGATATCTTGAGAAAGAACCCAGATACTCATGTCATCTTCTCCAATAACGACTGGTTATGGGCAAACGAATACCCTTCTCCGAGATATGGCCAGGGCTTGGTGCGCTTCCTTTTTGAACAGGTGTACAGAGAAGAAATTGGTAAACCTCTGAACAGAACCATCCTGGGGAAACCAACCAAGTTCGCCTACGACTTCGCACACCATGTGCTGATCAACAGATCACTACAGCTGAGTGGGCTCGAGACATGTCATGAGTCGCATCTGGAGTTTGGCCAGGAGGTTTCGCAGAGCCACATGAAGCAGGTGTTCATGGTGGGCGATAACCCAGCCTCCGATATCATTGGAGGTTACAATTACGGATGGAACACTGCACTGGTGCGTACCGGCGTATACAGGGAAGGTGATAAGTTGCCCTGTCCGCCTACTGTCATCGGTAACACCGTGTACGACGTGGTCAAGGACGGCCTGAAGTTCATGGGCCTGTGGTGAAGCATCTCGAGATATTTCCGCTAAAGTGCGCGATTGTGTCATTCCGGTGTTTGTTCGGTGGCGCTATAAAAAGGGCCAACCGCCCCCTTCGAAAGATAAGACGTTTCTGTTTTACATAGAACCACATACAATACAAAAAAGCTAGCTATTGCTATTGGCTATTACTGATACTATTACGATAATAGCTCTATCTTCTCTATAGCTACCGCTACCCCAAACACCGGAGAAATACAAAGGACCACCTCTATCATGTCAGAAGCACAACAGCCACCAGCAATGGAAACGGCAAACAAAGTCTCCAAACCAAAAAAGAAGTCCAAGAAACTGTGTAACTACAAGTCTTGCACATCACCACATTCGATCATTGGCGATTGCTCCTTCTGCTACAAAAAGTTCTGCACACGCCACAGACTGTTGGAGTCTCATGACTGTGAACACTACAGAGAGGTGCAACGGGACTACCACGAGAGGAACGCTAAACAGTTACAGTCACAGCAAACAGTGGTATCCAAGGTGTGAGGCCCTTCTGGTGTCTCTTTTGATATTCCACTCTGTATCGACTGCTATCTATCTCTCTATGTTCACTCACCTCTGAGGGTGGCGAATGCGCTAAGCCACATCACCATGATTCCACCCTTTCTAATCTTTATCATGATCACTACTCTTGTTACCCCATCCTATTCACGTTATAATGAGTCATACTATCTTAGATGGTGTTTTTGTATATCTTTTAGGCATTTGCTCTTCTGTTGACTTATTGTAGCTGTTTCAAGTTTCCTGCAACCGTAATCTATCACGGGACTAGTTGGTAAGCCGAACTACACTCCACGCAGTACATGATTGGAGAAGCACTGAACTTTTTTATTCCAGCTAGATATTATGATACCAAATAAATATATATAATACTCACAAATCATCAGCGATGGAATCCAACGTGATGGTTTGACCTGGTTTGAAGGCAGGGAGACCCAAGAATGGACATCCTGAGCATCTAAACGCATCACCAAGTGAGCAAGAGCCACAGCCGCCAGTCTTACCTTCCACAGTGAAATCAATCTCACTCAGTTCTTCAGATGAGAATTTCACTTGCGGTCTGGTCTCTTCCTCTTCCTGTTGGAATCCAAACGCCTCTCTCTCTGCAAGACCACACGTACAATCCTTACATGCTTTTCGTCTCTTCTTACCGTCTGTGTTAGGTTCCCGTAGACAGATAATAGACCCAGAGTTCAACTTGGTGCCGACTAGGGCATCCTCATCCACGAGTTCATCATCATCGGAATCATCGCTAAAGTATCTCAACTTCTTCTCAGCATTCACCAGCTCCGGTAGAGAAGGTGTAGGTGATGGTGCAGAGATGGGTGACCCCGCTTGGTTCAGTTTCTTGAACTTTAGCTTTGACAACTTGGAACCAACTTTGGAACCAGAGGCTGGTTTGTTCAAGGCCACTGTGGTGGAGGTCTTTAATGCAGCTTTGATAGAAGGATGGTTTGGTATCGTGCTGTTGAAACCAGAATGGTCCAAGTAGTAGATGTAGTCATAGTGGTCTGCAGGGAGTGACACTTTCTCTAAAACGATATTCGAAAGGAGGTACTGATCCACTTGGGCAGCTGGATGCTGTGTTGCGAGTTCTTGTTTCTTTTGAGCCACGATGGCCTCAGCGTCACTTTCTGCGACAAAAGTATGGTTCAACAGTAAGAGCACGTTGGACATGGTTGATATGGTATAGTATGATTTGTTAATTCAGTGTGTTGTATAAGTAGAATCTTCGAAAGAAGTGAAAGATTTGTCCCTGACTAATGTGCAAAGCCCGGTACCGGCAAGAGGAACTTGTTAGGCGGAAAATAAAGCGTAAGAGGAGCGGTGATCAAAAGAAACGGCGATAAAACTCTTGTTATCACTCTTTCAGGGAATCAGATCAGATGGGTTGTCGTGGTGTTGCTTAGAACTCTGTTTACCTCTGTTAATGTCTGGCAGAAATAAGAGAAGAGAGATGGAAAAGATAAATTTCACTTCCTTTTTCGAGATTTTCGTGCGTATGGCGTTTTCGAGAGAGGGTAACCACAATTCCTTTTTGTGACCGTATTGATCCGAGCGTATTGAGTTGAGTCGAGCGGTGTGATAAAAGGATGTGCAGGGTGTTCTGAAGTAGGACAAAGATTAGATGGGGCGGATTACATAGGGTGGAAAGTCCTGCCTTTTTATACAGTCCTGTCGGATATCTCTTAATCCCACAGCGATTACAATCGCACTTTCCCTGAGTGGCTAAAACGTGCGGAAACTGTGACACCAAAAATCAAACGGGCCATTACGAAGCATGGTTAATGAATAGCTTGACAAATTAGCTCCGTTCATAGGCACTTTATACGGATCTGCGATTCCGGGTTTACTAACCATACTAGTACCGTAGACAGCCAAAAGAATCTATAAACTACACTCACAATCACAACAGTAAAAAGACATTACGATTCAGACTGACACCTTGCTTCGTAGATTATCCTCTTCAGCAACAGTCAACTTTCTAATACCCTTAGTAATCTTATTAGGCACCTTAGAGCTATTCTCATTATCTGTATCTTCGACGGCTTCCTCTTCATTATTATCCTCGTCGTCGTCGTCGTCGTCATCGTCATCGTCATCGTCATCGTCATCATCGTCATCGTCATTATTTGCTTTACTGTTGTCATTATCATTATCATCTTCCTCTTCTTCATCTTCAGGATAGCCACCAAGTTTATGGACAATCTTATCCACGATCTCATTATAATCCATCATGCCACCCATACCGATATCACCATAGCTACCAATAATCTTCTCCACAGGTTTCAAAACTTCGATCCATGGCATCTCCTCCTTTATGGTCTTCAAATGTCTCCTGGTCTGTACTGAGTTATATGCATAACTCACCATGGAGGGAGCCATAAGAATAGGATACTGTGTGTTCCACGCTCTAATCACATTTGTGAGCAAGTTATCACAAATTCCAAGTGCAACCTTAGACAAGGTATTAGCGGTTAGAGGAGCCACGATCAAGATATCTGCCCAACGACGTAACTCAATGTGCAACACAGGGTCAGTACGTGCCTTCCATGTGGTCCATTCGTCCTTATCACGCCAGATGAATACATTAGGTCCAAAATCCGTACGAGAAACGAAATGCTCGGCGGCAGAAGTCAGGATGAGTTGAATAGAGAGCCTATCTTTACCATAGATATCCTCGAGCTTCTTCACAATAAGTTTAATTTTCGCAGATGCGATACTCCCACATGCACCAAACAAGATATGGATCTTGCCGTCGTCCTGAGGGAGACGAGGATCCAAGTTCTGAGTGGGCTCTTTCTTCTGTGTCTTCAGTGTCGAGGACTCTTCCAGCTCACCTAGCACTTCGGGGATGTTTCTCAATTCATTCGTCGTTGTAGAACTGTTGCTTCTCGATCTGGCAGTAGCCCCATGGCGAAGAGTATCCTCAACGTAGAAATGCGGATGATGGCTACCTTTCTCAGGGCTACGTGGGTCATTCGACGAAGACAGTGAGCTCTGACTCAAGTTATGCGCCGGAGTAGAAGGTGATACTGACCTCAGTCTATCTCTGGCGGTGGCGGCGGCAACAGCAGCAACAACGGCAGTGGCTGCAGCACGTCCTCTGAGCAGCCCGCTGCCCGCAGGGACGACGCCAGTGAAACTCGTGTGTGATGTGGTCTTTTGTAGTTCATGGGATGGTGTGATTGGTCTTGGATGTTCTAGAGGGAACCTGTTTGTCGTTGTTGACGCTGTTGTTGTTGTTGCTGTTGCTGTAGTGTTTGGTGGTGTAGTATCCACATGAAGATGGCTCCTCAGCTCATCCTGAGATCCTCTCGGCTTCGTCTGTGTCAGCTCGTGCTTGATGATGTCCCCAATGGAGGCAGGCGATACCGTGTTGCCCGTGGAAACCCCTGTGTTGAGGATCGGCGGTGGCGATGGGCATTGTAAACTGGAGAGCGCCATGTCCTTTGGTGACAGGGTCTCCTCGCCCGCGTACAACTTCCCCGCGGTGGCCTCCTTGTTATCCGTCTCTGGCATATTATGTATGTGAATGTTGATGTTGATCTTGATGTCGATGTCGATGTCGATGTCTACTCCTAAGAATTCCGCGCGGTTTCTGCTTTTCTCTTTGGTTGTTTCGTTGTTGTGCACTGAGGGAGGGAGAGAATCGTTTTTTTCCCTCTCACCGTTGACTGACAAACTGAGAAAAGCAAAGCAGAAGAAAATTGGTGAGGACAACCGACAGCTGACGGTGGTGGCGAGCGCACCGATTCGGTGGTGGGAAAGACGGTCTGCGGTTCCAACTGGCAGTTGGGAATCTATGACTCATGAGGTTATAGAGCTGAACGTTATTATACTATTGTCTCTCGTAGCACAGCTGTCACTTTACCTGTTATGCTGTACAGTACGTACTTCGTGTTCCCTTTTCGGAGCTTTGGCCGTTTCTCGCTTATACAGCTACATACAGTCTTCGCCACTATGTCACCAGAGGAGGAGCGCTAGCATAGAAAACGCGACCGCTTTTTTAGTGTGGAAAATAAACATGTGTGTGCATTCACTTCTTTCTTCTACTGGTGTTGACAAATCTACCCTTGCCGACTTTAACACCGCTTGATCTGTAACCCTGCGCGACGAATGGAGAAATGAAGTTATCAGCTGAGCCACCACCGATGTAATCGTTAAGGATCTTTTCATTCTTTCTTCTTAACCAATCATCGTCTTTCAAAGCCTTTTGATACTCCTTCTGGTCCTCTCTGAGAATTGGTTCCTCGTACTCCTTCTGCTTATTGGACTTGTTATGCACAAACCCTTTCTTACCCATTCTCTTTTGTGTGTTCTTGGATAATGGGGATGCCAACGAATACCTATCCCCTCTCTTATGCCATTCGAAGTTGGCCTTCAAATGCGGTCTCACTTCACCAGACTTACTGTCCACAGAAACAGCACATCTCATCAATGTCTGGCCACCACATCTAGAGCAGAAATGCTTTGGTCTGCCGTTCTTTGGAATTGGAATCATCGCAAAACAGGCATGACATCTAAGCATATAGTTCCTCACTCTCTTGATCTGTAAACCGGACGTTGTGTTCATCAGGTTTAGGCCGATTTGCATAGAGACGTTCTGTACTGCGAAATCACCAGTAGCGAGGGCCGCTTTGATCTTTGCACCTAGCTTCTCTTGGTCAATCTTCTCACCACCGTCTCTGATCATCACATCAATCAGGTTGTCTGAACTGATCCACTCGCCATCGTCGTCATCTTCATCGTAGTCCTCAGTGATATCTTCGGTAATTTCTGTCGCGTCATTATCTTGATCTGAACTTCCTTCTAGCTTCTTCATGGCTGCTTCAATCTCCTCTTGTGGCACTTCTGGGGCGTCTTCTATAGAGCCTTCAGTCTCTTCAGCTTCAGCCTCGGTTTCAGTTTCAGCCTCAGCTTTCAGGGCAGCTTCTCTTGCAAGTCTCTTTTCTCTGTTCTTCTTACCACCTCTACGTCTTGGTTTCTTCTTCTTTTGTATAGTTTCTGATGATTCGACCTCTGTAGGTTCGAGGAGGGCTTCTGTCACAGTGGATGATGAGGCGATTTCGACTTCAGCTGAGCCGTTCGCAGCCACCTCCACCGGAGTCTCATCTTTCACAGACTCAACTCTCTTCTTGAACTCCTTCTTTTCACCTGGGAATGATCTCAGCCTCCAATCACCGTTATTCAACTCACACTCTAGCTCATAGGTCAGCGCGATGATATGGATATCGTTAGCACTCAGCACAGCATAATCACCTGTCAACTTCGAGAAATCTGTGACTTTCTTAACAAATTCTGCCTTCGGGTGTCTTACTTGTAAGTTATCGCCCCAGAGAGCCAAGTTCTTTTTTGCATTTTCATCTTTAATCTCATTGAACACTGTTGGAGTGGTATAAAACTGCTTAGCGTAGGTCTGCAGTGTGGAGACGTGCTGTGTAATCAACGGCGTGGCATCAAGAACCAACGCATGCACTCTTGGCTCGCTCATTACGATGATGATAATTGGAGCTTGTAAAGTGAAGCCGACCCAGCATTTCAAGCTCATCGCATCTCTTTTAGAAGTTTTTTCCCAGAGTGTGTGAGAGGACGGGGCTCCTGGCAGATGCGGTCCGTACCAGACAGCGCTCTGTAAAACGAGTTCGCGTGTACGATCCGCGATAATTTCCTTTTCCGCTTTCTTCGGAGGGTTTCCATGGTTACCACAAAAATCTCTAAAAAAACAAAAACACAAATCAAAACAAACAAGCAGACAGACAGAAGAACAAGCAACAACCCCACGACCAACTGCCACACACAAGGAGCAGCAATATCTCTGTGCTGGTCGCCACACTATCTCTCTGTCACTCGCTCAACACCACACCACACCCTCCTGAAGCAATGTCCCAGGACAACTACTTTGCTAAGAGGCATAGGGCCGAAGGAAGCGCTCCTTTATCCCAGATCGACCTCAACCAACTGCAAAACGTTTCTCATATCCCCCAGCTCTCATCTACGTTGAAGAGAAGCTCTGCTAGACAGTCCATTATTGGCGCTCCAAGAACGAACAATGGCAGTTCTAAGAGAACTTCTGCGCCAGGGTTAAGTGAGATGGTACAGCAGAGCGCGCTGAGATCTAACAAGAGAAAGAGCTTGGCTGGTGCTAACTCTGTCACACGTCCCACGAATAGGGCCTCTTCGTTTGGATTAGGTGGCCTCACATTGTCACAGACTAAAGATCCCCGCCCATTACGTGATCGAAACTATCAACAGACAATCCAGCAAGACATTTTCGATTTTTTGGTTAGTCACAACTTTGAAACCGAGATGAAACATCCATTGACTGCCAAAACCCTACGCAATCCAACTCAGAAGGACTTCGTCATGATCTTCCAATTCCTGTACAAGAAGGTTGATCCGGGCTACAGATTTACTAAGAGTATAGAACATGAGGTGTATTATGTCTTGAGAAATATCAAGTATCCGTACTTGGACTCTATCAACAAGTCACAGATCTCGGCTGTCGGTGGTCAGAACTGGCCTGTTTTTCTTGGTATTCTTCATTGGCTAGTGGGTCTTGTGGAGAAAGTTGTCCAAATAACAGCCGTTGATCAATATCCAGAGGACTTTGAAGGCGCTGAAACCGATGAACTGGAATTGGAGAGAATCTTTGTCAACTACATCGTCAAGTCATATAATGCCTTCCTAAACAACATCGATGACTACTCTGTGTTCTATGATGAGATGAAGACAGACTATGAAACCTATACAAAAGATATGGTTGAGCAAACAGAAGAAGTTGAAAAGGAGAATGACGATTTGAGGAAATCCTATCAGAAGCTCCTTGTTGAGTCGGAATCTCTGGATGCCGTTGAGAAGAAGTTTGAGGCTCTTGAAAGCGACTTGTTCAAATTCAAGGCCTATATCGAGTCTATGGAGAGCAGAAAGTTGAAGTGGAACACTGTCCTAGAACAAATTAAAGTCGAGATGACTAAATCTGAAGCAGAGCTTGCACGCACGGAAGAGGAGAAATCTCAGATCCAGAAACAGATATCGGATCAAGGTCTGACTCCAAAGGATATTGACAGAATGAACAGTGAAAGAGATCGTGTGTCAAAGGCAATTGACGCTGTGAACCTCAGACTAAATGAAATCTCGAAGATTGTCCATGCCAAGGAGATAGAAGCTCAACACTCTTATGAAGATCTTGCAAACAATGTGAAAGAATACAACTTCAACATCTACAATATTGCTTCGACCTCACCAGACATTGATCCCTCTCAATACATCATCAAATTGGACAGCCACCTGAGTGAAGAAAGGTTAGGTCTACGTCCGGATGCTCTCTTAGAAGGTCAGGATCTTAAGACGAATATCCGACTAAATCTTCAGAAGCTTAAGAGTGATATCGGTTCAAGAATCCATCACTCGCAGGATGAAGCTATCAACCTTCAAGAACGCCTTGATTCATTGAGTGAAACCATCAACGAGAGATCGGAAAACATCGAGTCTCTCGAAGCTAGACTCTCTGCCCTCAAGTTGGACTATGAAGAGCTTTACGAGACAATGACCAAGGATGCGACCTCTTATCATGCTGAGATTGAAAGATTTGAGAATGAGTTGAAACTGATGCAATTAAACTCTAAACAGAATCAGATGCTGTTGGAACAACATACAAAGACTGTCAATATGCAATACAAGAAACTGGTGAATGACATTCAACAAGAGAGAGGCGCGCTACATTCTCAAGCACGGGATATGATGGACATAGTAATCACCCTCAAGATGAATATTCAAACGCAATTATATGAATTGGAGTCCATGGTTGAAGAAGAGCTGGAGAAGCAAAAGGCTGAACAGGCTGTACAATAGTTGGTTTTAGGGTATTCGTTTTAAGGTGTTACTGAATTTTTACTTTATAGGCATGACGTTTTTAATTGTAATCTTTTACTATGGTTACATTGTAGAATTGGTTCGTAATCATGATATTGTATTTTTATCAGTACTTCATCTCCAACCTCTATTTCTTTCCCTTCTTGTAATACATCTTTTGAATCAATGGATGATGTTCTTTCAATTCCTTGTTCTTATTCCCACTGTATTCGACATAGGCCATATCTTCTCCACCAGCCAATGAAGCCAGTGAGCCAGCAGTTCTCTGCGCTTTGACTTTTCTCTGTGTTGCACTTTGAGCACGCTTTAATCCATCTCTTCTAGAAACGGCAGAGTTATCAGCATCATCTGCAATTTCCAAACCTGCAGCATCTTCATTCTTCAATAACACCTCCTGTAACAGCTCTCTTCTCTCTCTAGCTGAGGCATAGGCCAAGTTTGGTAAGTTCTCCATCCCATGAAGATGTGTGATCACTTTGAAGGCATAACCCTGATCCACCAAGAATGCTTGTCTCTTCGTAGAGTAGTACATCTCTTGTGTGTCTTTTGACACTAAAGAGTAGAAGAACGCGTTAAAACCTTCATCGTTTCTTCTCTTCGCTCTCAAGATTCTTCCAAGACGTTGAGCCTCTTGACGACGAGATCCATAATGGGATGAAATCTGAATCAAACAAGTGGCTTCCGGCAGATCGATAGATGTATCACCAACTTTCGAAAGAAATATAGTATTCACTTGGTCATTGTATTGGAAATTTTGTAAAATATTCATACGTTCCTGCTGTGGAGTTCCACCGTAAATGAAAGGTTTCCCCAGTTTCAAAGCATACTCCTGTAATGCATAGACGTTATCAGCAAACACGATAATCTTATCCCCACGCTTTTCATGATAGTGGATCAAAAATTGACAAGCTTGGAATTTTGTTGGGTTCATGATGTACAGAAGCATTCTCTTCCTTGCGCTTTCACGGAGATACTCTTGGTAGAACTCTGAGGTCATTGGGCACCACACTTCAGCACATTGAACGTTTGCAATGTGACCCTTCTGAGCCAAATCCATCCAGTTCGCCTCGTAAAGCTTTGGTCCAATCAAGAAATTCAAATCACTAATTTTGTCATCTTCTCTAACCAAAGTAGCTGTCAAACCAAGCTTAGCATGTGCGGCAATTGTGGTGACAACTCTTCTGAACATCGCGGCTGGGACAACGTGCACTTCATCCAAAATGATGAAACCCCATTCTCTTGATGTCAGGAAGTCCATAACTTTCTGTGAATCGTGTGATCTGTTTCTGGTGTTTGCAACCATCGAATATGTGGAGACAACCAAACCAGCTTCTGTTCTAAACATTTCCTTGTTATCGGATGTGAAAACCGCGACATTCTCCGGTTGGATCGTACACCATTGTAAAAACTGTTGTCTCCATTGCATCACAGACACAGAGGAAGTACATAGCACAATAACAGATTTTCTAATGGTACAAGCGGCTGTGATACCAACCAACGTCTTACCAGCACCACACGGAAGCACGATGATACCTGATCTCGCACGACCATTACCAAACATTTTACTAAGAGACTTCTCCTGGTACGGTCTAATCTGTGTGGATGGTTTAAGATCAATGTCCAAATCTGGATTTCTTTGGTCGTTACGGAAATCGTACTCTTCCAGCACAGGGTAATCAATCTCTTGACATCTCTTCTTGACAATTTCGACCGAGTCATTGGAGATCTCGAAGGCATGAACAGCATCAAATGCATCATCGTCATCTTCCTCCTCAGCATTATCACCAACAACGGAGGCAAAGATATCTTCAACATTCTCTGAATTCTCTCCCGTAGCAAGATTTGGCTTAGTACCGGGTATCACCAAATCGCCCTGTGTTGGTGCTTTTTCCGTTGTGAGCCCATTACTCGTTGATGTGTTCGAAGAGTCAACTCTCAACTTACCAATAACTGGATCCTTCAATAGCATCTGTAAGATATCAGCCTGTGGACTCTCGACGAAATATCTGTTGTGCTTCAAGACCAACTTCACTTTACCATATGACACTGTGGCCCCTTTGATGAAGTTCACGATAGACTCTGCAACAGGTACCTTGGACAAACGGTTCAATACAGCAATAATATCATCCGTCTCCAAGCCGACAGACACAGCAGCGTATAAAGAATAAGCAGTGATACGGTATTCATGTATATGACTTGGTCTACTCACTGGCTCAGCAATTGTCACCAGGAAATCCTGGGCTTGCTCAGCCAATGGTGAGAAACTCTCCAGGATGATTCTTCCGTCACTCGGTGAGATCCACAACGGTCTTGAGGCATGGTCTGGTTTCAATTTCAAGTATGAGAAATCGTTCCTATGAAACATTTTCGATACGACATCTGGGACAAAATCTGATGGCATGTGGGCCAAGTGATCCATTGACGATACTTCTTCAGTTATGTTTTTGACAGCTTTCTTCTTCGCCACTATAGTCTTCTTCTTCTTCACAGATCCAAAAGCCGGATCGTCGAGCTCCTCTTCCTCATAGAAACTCGAGTTAGATGAGTCAGAGAAGTCCTCTTCACCATCGTAGTTGCCGTCAGCTCTCCCAACCATTGATGAAAAAGCGAGAAGCTGTCTGGTTCGTTGTTGCTGCTGATGTTGTCGTTGTGCCTGATTTGAAATCTTTCAACCATCAGGCTGACATCCGTGCACCCATAGTTAAGCGGGTCCAGCTACACCACTACAAATCACTATCAACCATCGAAAACCAATTACAACACACCAAACACTCTAACAATTAAACTATAAGATGCAATAACTTCAATCCTTAAATTTGTAAGAACCAGAAGCCATGGTGATGGAGCCACCTCTGTAAGATCCTCTCTTCATTTTGTTCTTGCCCTTTGTGAAGTCCTTACCTCTCACCCTGGAGAGCTTGTCATTGGCCAACTCACCCCAGGTACCAGCAGCACCCTTATAGGTGTTGTCAGTCAGTTCTTCACCTTCGAAGGAGATCTTGGATCTCTCTATTCTGGAGAAGTGGTGTCTTTGGCCCTCCTTGAGCTCTGATTCAAGTTCTGCAGGGATAGAAGTGTCACGGGATGACACGGAGGATGCAGTTGTAGATGAAGCCTCTGGTGTTGCCTCAGAGGAAGATGAGGAAGTTGAAGAGGCCTCCTTTTCGATTTTTTGCTTCTTGGCGGTTTGCTTAATGGAATCTGAGTCTGAATCGGAATCTGAGGAAGAGGAAGAGGAATCTGAAGAAGAGGAATCTGAGCGGGCCCTCTTCTTGGTATCTTTCTCGTCGTCAGAGTCGCTTTCGTCAGAGGAGGAATCAGATGAACTGTCGTCAGATGACGAATCAGATGATGATGAAGAGGAAGACGATTCAGAAGACGATTCAGAAGACGATTCAGAAGAGGATGATGAAGAGGATGATGAAGAGGAAGAAGAGGAGGAAGAAGAAGAGCTCGATGACTCCTTCTTACCATCCTCCATCTCTTCGTCAGAGTCGCTATCAGAGCTATCAGAGCTATCAGACTTCTTTTCATTTTCCTTCTCATCTTCAGAGTCAGAGGAGTCGCTGTCGCTGTCAGAAGAGGAAGAGTCGTCAGACTTCTCCTTACCATCCTCAGAGTCGGAAGAATCTGTTTCAGAAGAAGATGAAGAGTCATCCTCAGAAGAAGACTCGACCTTCAACAACTCCTCCAACTTCTTGTCAGACGACCCAATCGAGATGTCCTTTTTCTCCACGACTTTCTTTAACTTGGAAGCAACGGATTCAAGCTCATTGCGCTCAAGATAGTCAGCAATCAAGTTCAGCACAGTCTCCTGGGATGCCATTTCTGGTGTTATGTGTTGCTTCTGAACCTGTTGGAAAGGATTCTTTCCGTCTTTGGCACATAAAATTTTTCTGGTGGAACGGTTTGCGCAACACGATAAGAATCGCCCTCCCTGTTTCTCGATTCCTCCTCCTACGTGGATGCTTACAGTGTTATAACCCCGTATCACAATCGTTTATAATCATAGTTTTGTCTTCCGCTCAAAGAACTCACTGGCCAACCTTGCGTAGTTCTCAGAGAAGATCTCATCGTATGTATTGCGGTCCACCACTGCCTCTTGAGGACCCTTAGTCCCTATGTTCTTAGTTAGACTCTTAATAATGACATCGATGATGGAGTCCGGGTCCTCTCCATTCACCAAGTGCTCACCGTTAGGGATCTCAATAAACTCGCCTTTTTTCAAAACGGCATTGACTTCTTGAACGTTCGATTTTGGTGTCCAAGTTGCCTTCTCACCAACGACCAACACCACAGGACTATCAATTAGAGAGAGGAGTTTCAACCCAATAGGGAATATTCTCATACCTGCATGGTAACAGATCAACTGTATCTCTTTGGAAGTCTTTGTCTGGACTGTTCCATCCTTATTCACCACTTTCTCAGCTTCCATGAAGTCATTCAAAACCTCTGGATGGAACCTCCTGAAGAAGCTCATTGTCTTCATGTATTTGTAGTATTGGTCTTCGCTTGTGAAACGTGTCTGTATCGCATCACCCAATGCAGGAAGCATCTTTTTTATGAAAATAGAATTCTGATCATCTCCGCCATGTGTAACTGGCTCAATGGCAATGACAAACTTGAACATCAGTGGAGAAATCAGGGTTGAATATAGCGATTGGAACCCACCCATGGAGTGACCAATAACCACAGAGTCGCCTTGCAGCTTCAGGCTCTTGGCAACTTGGATCAAATCATGGGAGCCTTCTCTCCAGTCAAACTCCCATCCTAAGATACCGTCATTCTCAACTGCAGAATCACCGTGGTTGACCAAATCCAGCGCAACGCAGTTAATAATCTGCCACGGCAACTCAACGTGCTGCTCTGAATACTCAAATAGCTTCTTGATATGATACTTCCAGACGGCTTTTGTCATACCTGTACCAGCCATAAAGAACAAGTTCACTGGTTTTCTGAATTCGCTTTTTAACTGCTTCTCTAATCTGTAGTGATCAAAAACCACTGCGAGCGGTGCGCCCATAGGGATCGTAGCGTGCATCACCATCCGTGGAAATTCCGCCTCGACAACTTTTGTATAGCGGTGGTACATCCTTGTTGCCATCTTCTTGAAGATATTGAAGATGATGAAAGTTGCAATGGGCCGCTTCTGGGCTCATTTTATCGTTTGTTTCTCCACAACGGTCACTCACAGGGCAGCTCCGCAATCTTTCCTTTGACCGAGGCAACAGACCTCAGCGGAATTCCATCAACGGTTAACTTCAGCTTCCGTCCCATTTTTGCTAGTATTGAACGTAATAGCTGAAGTGAACATTGTACCCTTTAGTTTGTACGCTTTAGAACATAGATCAGTGACCTGTGATAGACAAATTCCTCCAGGTTCATCTGCAAAGAAGAAGAGGCGGAGGTCCATGCTCTCTAGTCAGTGCCTACAGTCTAACAAAAGAGTGAAAGGGCCTTTGCTAATAATGCATTAAAAGGTCATGCAACTTCATTGCTATATTAACTATTCTTATGGACTCCCAGGAGCACTGTCTGTAAGAGCCTCGTCATCTTTGTCCCTAGGCTTCGAGTCGAGCCGCACCTGGGATCTCTCATCGTACTCACTTTCACTCTCGGTCTCAATAGCATTACCATCACCAAATGATAGTCTCTGTCTCGGCAATGATCTTGTAGGCAGGTCCATCTTCTTCACCGACCGAGGCGATGATAACGACATCAGTGTCTCGATGGCTTCAGCTTCAGGACTATCATGGGGTTGTTCGGCCATTGAGATCGTATTATCAATCCGCAGACTATTCGTATTCAAGTGTGGTCTTCTCTTTGGTGAAAGACTCTTAGAAATGGCATGTAGAAAAGCAGCATTAGCTGAACCACCAGCATCTAATGGTTCCATTGAACGACGATGCTCTCGCTTCGTCTTCCGTGGAGATAGCACTTGTGATTGAGGCTTTGTCACTCTGGAAGGACTCCCTATCGCCTTGCCAAATGGCGAAAATACCAATCCACTCGCTTTGGAACCGTCCATTGCAACATCAACATCTTTATCCAATACGGTTTTCTCCAATTCAGATAACGACTGGTTCATCCATCCATTCGAATACTTAACCATTGCGTAGTTTAACCTCGTACGTAGCTTCGTCGTTATTTGCCTGATTGGTGGTTTGGACTCCAAATCATCGTCAGCAAACTGTGAAGGTGATTTCAAAGGTGATTCTCCATTCTCATGTGACAATAGCTTGTTCATCGGTGTCAAGGGGACAGTACCTAATTTGTTCCCACTATTGGTCCGCCTATGACTTGAAGGCGTGGTCGGCGAGACAATAGTATGTGAACAATGGGTATATGCGTCTGGAGATTTGAATGATGATTGTGAGCTACGTCTTGCAGAACTTTGCGGCGGTGTTGTTGGTATCGTCGATTGTTCATCCTTTGGAATGGAGATGGAGAGACGACGAAGCTTCTCTGGTGTGGACGGCTGCATCAGTGTATTTTTGAAATCCTCCTTGTTGAGTTGTGGTATAGTGTTGGCTTCTCCCATGAGAATTAGATGGCTGCTGGCTGTGTCAAACAAACAAGGGCTGTCCCGCTTAAGCAGTAATGTCAAGTTCGTGATAAAAGATATGGGTCAAGAGTTACACTTATATGCCCTCTGAGAGTTCTCTGATAGAAATCTGGTGCGGTTGGATTCGTGTAACAAGGTCCAAAAGCCAGGTTCAAAGAAGGCACTTGGTTCTTTGTTTTGGGTTGAGTCAAAACAACACGGTCCTAATGAAAAGGGAGAGTCTCACTGTTTCAGGACAGAATGTGATCGGTCAAACCAATAATCCACACCCTGGTAAGCAACAAATCAGGTACAAATTCAAAAGAATAGTGAATACTCCTGGAAGAATCGGTAAAATTGTTAGAACTGGGAGTTCTGTTTTATTTTGATGTTTTGCTGCCTTTAAATTTTTTGCAACTTTGCCTCCAAGGGTTCCGTTGTTTCCACAACAACGGGAATTTCACCACGGCAACAGCGATAAAACAATATGAATCCGGCACTTCGTCCTAATCTAGATACTTGCGCAATTCCGAAACGGAGACGCCAAAACGTGTCATACAAAATGCGAAATTAGGCTTTGCACCTCCTGGGCCTGAACCGCCTGAGCACACGAAATCAGCTGAATAAGGAAACAGACCCCGAAATTTCCACGCGCAAAATACCGGATTGGGATGGGCTTCACGACTTCGGTGTTGGAGCCTGATGCGCTTCTCTGTCTCACATGCGCATTGCATGGCTGCTTCTGATAGATTGGGAGACGAACCCTTGCGTCAATGTCTACAACAGTTTGTGTATGTTTCTTCTCAGTACCTATAGTATTTGGGGCTCGGATTAATGGAGTGCAAAGTGATGTATGTTTGGGCACGCTCACAAGAGTTCTGAATCCATTGGATCCAAAGGAGCCACATGTGACATTGGAAATACTGCACTATCAAGCGGTGCGGCTTCTCAACCTAATGTGTCACCCTCTCATAAATCTTCTTCAACTCAGATTCATGTTTCTTAATCCACTGATGTTCGAAACACTCCTCAATACTGAGTCTCTTTGCGATATTCACATACAATAGACTCTGCACAAAATCCTTAGCATGCGAAGAGACACCTCTCCATTGCTTCAAATTGAAGTTTAAGATGCCTTTCTTCGCACTTTGAATAATTTTGACCTCATCACCGTCTTCATAGAAAGGAGAAACACCACTAAGCATGATATGAACGATGATTCCAAGTGACCAGATATCACACTTATGATCATAACCTCTTTTAACGAGACTTACTTTGCTTGTGATATCAGTTCTCGCGCTCTCTGGTATCTTTGTGTACTCGAACCCAACTTCAGGCGCACAATACTCAGGTGTTCCCACTGTGGTGAACATCCTTCTCCTCGTTGAGGATATTGACTTCGCAATACCAAAATCTGCAAGGACCACTCTTGAGAATGGTTCTGGTGATTCCAAGAGGATATTGTCGAGCTTTTAGGGTCGTTAGAATAGTCATGTCATATGGGCACTAAAAAGAGTTAACATACCTTCAAGTCCCTATGGACGATGTTGTTCTTGTGAAGATAGAAGAGTGCATTCATGATTTGGTATGTGACAACTAAAGCTTCAAATTCTGGAATAGAGGAGAGCGAGTTACCATTTGCGAGGTAAGAGAAGAGATCTCCACCGCAGATTCTGAAGAAGTGTTAGTATTGAACATGGATCTAAAGAATATCTGATCACCATACAAGTCTTCAAAAATGTAGAGTTGACCTTCAATGATCTGCGTCTGGTGTACACGAATGATGTTTGGCTATTGGAGTTAGTACTCGCCTGTGGGGAATGCCTCATACACATACATGATCCAGCTTCTGTAATACCTTAGCTTCAAATGGTACAAGCTGGGATGTGTTCTTGACAACCTTCACTGCATAGAGCTTGGAGTCTCCCTTACTTTCACAAGCAAACACCTGTCTTCAATTAGCCAATGCTTATCCTCTCAATAAGATTATAGTTATCAATCGTACGTATCCAAAAGTCCCATTGCCCAAGACACGGTCTTTAATGGTCCACCTGCTGAAGTTTGTTCTTATATAGTTCTCTTCAATCAACTGTTGCCCCACATCTGACTCGGCACTCCCATAAACTGCGCGGAACTCCATCTCTAATCCAAATGGGATAGACACCATATCACCATGATGCAATAACATGACTTCTCTCTTTGCCAATCTTCTATCATTGATATAGGTTCCGTTCAATGATATGTCCTTTATGTATACCAACGGAACAGAGTTTTCATCGAATTGTACCACCCATATGATACAATGAGTTCCTGATATAGCCAGATGGTTTAGTCTCACTGTGTTGTTTAGCGCCCTGCCGATAGTGATAATCTTGTTCCTCGCAATCAGAATGGATGAACCCAGGTCGATGTCATCATTGTACCCTGACCAACTCTTGGTGATTTCAAACTCCCCGCTGAATGCTCCTGCTGATGACATAAGACTCATTCTGGTGTCTTTTACCATGTTTAAGTAGAAGAATGAAAGAGTGGCGACCTGTTGGGGTTTATATAATTCTCATTAGCCGCCCAGCTTTAAGAAGCCCATGAGCGGGAAAAGTTTAAAGTTGGCTACACTAATTTCTTTAGTAGAGATTGGGAATATTTGCAACACTTTGTGAACTAAATCATTAATTAGCAAGATATAAGTCAAAGAATTATCGCAATGTTAACTCCACTGATATACTTAAATTATTATTAAAAAACGCCGGTTGCTATATATTGCACCCCATCACCAGTACTCCTCAGGCCAGTCAGGCACCGGTTAGAAGCTCAAGCAGTGGTGCCCACCTCGGCGCCCATCTAATAGTGGTATTACCCTGGACCGGCTCTGCATGGCAAGCGGGCAGACGAGTAATGATATTGTAATTATACTAGTATACAAATGTTATAGATATTACTGATCCGCCGGTACGCGATATAGTGATATTAATGATATATGGTAAAAAACTGGCAAAAAAGGGCCGAGCAGGGAATTGAACCCTGGACCACTCACACCCAAAGCGAGTATCATACCACTAGACCACGCGGCCGATTTATGAAAAAACCATTCTTTATTTTACTTTAATCTAGTAAGCTTAGCTAAGCTCTTGTCACAATTATCTGTTTACTTTATCCCCGATCCGGTAATCAAAACAAAGAACTTCAAGTTGCATCAAGTAAATTTCTCCAAACAACGAGATTTGACATATAACTGAGCTTTAAGACATATTTCTCTCCTTGATAGGCCACGCTTCTGATCTCCAATATTGACTTGTAACCATGGATCTAAGGGACGTACATCCCGGATCTGAACAAGAGGTACAAAACCTCAATGGTACATTCAAAAGCCCTGTTCCCAGAATCGGAATGATGAACTTGCTGTCCTCGCCGATGAAAGTAACACTAAATGAGAGACCCTATGAACCATCTTCGCCGATTACTTTGAGTCACACACAGTCAGAGAATGAATACTCCAAGTTGACGTTGCAGCTCACGGATACGTTGAACAAACTATCTGAGATAAACACAGTTATAGGATATCCGAAGAATGAACTTCAAAAGAACGAAGCGGGCTTATTTAATGCTGTCTATGGTACACTTGATAAGTTTCTCAAAGATGCTGAAGACTATAGGGATAAATTACGACAAGAGAACATGAAGACTATTGAGATCTTGACATTGGTGTTGAATACCATTAACGATCCAAGCGGTAAAAGAACAGTCCCTGACTTATATGTACGGAATCTCATACTAAAGGACATTCATGATGGTGTGTCATTGCTCAACTTACAGAAGTCATTGACATCAGGCATGGATTATATCTTGATGGATTATAGAGAGAGATTGATGAAGTATTTGGAGCTGTGCAGAACACTAAACAGATTTTCAATTAAAGTGGATCACTTTGAAGTAAAGAACTCATTTAATATTCCTAGCTTGGAGCAATGTGATAAGATTCTGCAAGTGATCCAAGAGTACTCGACCATCCCAGAAATCTTCCAAATCTTGGTTAATGATCAACAACTTCTCCTTGAAACGGCCACAGTAAACAACTTATCAGATGAGGTTTTTAACCACTTAACAAATACCTTATCAAAATACAAGTCAGAGATGACAAGAAGGTTCGATATCCTACAAAAAACCTCAAAGTCTATTATATTGCTATGGAATGAACTTGAGATTGATCACAAGAACGATTACTTCATGATCTCGGAAAGGGTCTTCAGCTATGCAAACTCTACGACACAACGGGAAACTATGGATATTTCTTCCGGTATCACCACTGAACTCACGAAACAACTCCAAGATCTCCAAATTGTACGGACTGAAAGAGAAAGCCTGCTTCAAGAATTCAAGACCAAATGTGAATTGCTATGGAATAAGCTCAAGCAAGACCCGCAGATTATTGCCGATTTCCAAAGGGCCAACAATACGCTTTCTGTACAGTGCATTGAGAACTACGAGCAAGAACTCTCGAGACTTGAAGGGTTGAAGAAACAGTTTCTGGAACAATTCGTCATGGATGCTAGAGCACAGATCGAGGTCCTATGGGATCAACTCTGCTATTCTGACACTGAAAGAGAGAAATTCACACCTTATTTCGATACTGAATATACTGATCATGTTTTAAGCCTACATGAATCTGAAATTCAGAGATTATCTAATGTCTTAGAATCTTTGACGCCAATCCTTGAACTCGTTCAACAATTCAAGACTCTCATAGAGGATAGAAACAACTTGGAGATTACATCAAAGGACTCATCAAGATTATTGGCTAGAAACTCCCATAAGATTCTCATGGAAGAAGAGAAAACGAGAAAACGTTTAACGAGGCAACTACCTAAGATTGTTGGTGACTTGACAATAAAGTTGAAGGAGTTTGAAGATACTCAATTAGAATTTCTTGGCGATGACTTCATGACCCTATTGGATGAGGAACAGAAGAAGTTGGAGTCAAAGGGTAGAAGAATTGCTGGTGGATCATCTGCAAGAGTTCCTGCTTCTGCTGCTCCTTCGAGAGTTGCCTCTGCTGCTCCTTCTAGGGCTCCTTCTAGGGCTCCTTCTAGGGCTCCTTCTAGGGCTCCTTCTAGGTCTGCTTCACCGATAAAACCCAGGATCATGATCACAGCTACTACTGCATCGAGATACCCAAGCCAAGGTGTTCAGAAACCAGTGAGGACTCCGGTATCATCAAGGCAGCCACTATTATCGTGTTCTAACGCTTCATTGATATCGAACCTGAGAAGTCCTTCGAAAGATTCCTCGCTGAGCATCACTTCTGATATGATCAAAGAAAGGAAAGTCCCTTCGCTGAAGCCTCCATCAAGAATCACAAGAGCTACGAGTGGATTCCAACCACAGCTATCGCGTTTGCCCGAAGTGAGTATGAGTACTGGCAGTCCTAGAAGGTCAGTTAGGAAATCGCCTTTGAGAGCTGTGAGCCAAGTAAGTCAGCCTAAGTTCAGCGATAAGATCGTCACGTCACCCTTGAAATCGTTAACAATGAGAATTTATGACGACAATGTGTGTGATAAGGAGAATTCAGAGGTGGTGTTAAGTTCAGATCAAGAGGATGATAATGATACTTACTCCAATTGGAGGAGAGAACAGTTGAGGAAGTTGAATACGACAAAGGAAACGTTAAACTGGGATACTGGCACTTTTTAGAACGCCTTATGACAATTATGTTTTTTACGAACACCACTAATCCTAATGGACAATCTATCTTTTATTACCAACGTTTCATACTAAAAAAATGGTAGTGCGTGATGGTAAATGTTGATTACAACTTCTTCAACTCAGTACCATCTGGTGGAGAGATCTCCACTTTTCTACTACCCACATCTTTCCAATCCATGCTCAACACTGTACCATTACTCTCGGTATATGACTTCATCATAGCCCTTTGAGCATCTGCATCTGCATCCTTGTACAATGTTTGGAAGAACTGTTCCGTGGAACCACCTTCATTATCATCATCTTCGATTTTGAGATTGTTCCAGTTGGTCTGTTTCTTTGAAGATGTTGGGTATGATGGGAGTACCTCCTGTGCAGATAATGTCGCCGTAACATCGGATGCTTTTGCTGGTGGTTCATTAGATGATCTTTCGAGTTTTCTCCATTTTAAATCTTCGGACTTCTTCAAGTATATTTCCACTTTTGTAGAGAACACCTTATGGGTGCATTCATTCTTGTCGATATATGCGTAGAGTGGACCAATGTCGTATTGAAAGTCTGAAGACGCAGAGGTTGGGAATTCGATGTGAATAGAGTCCTTGTCGTATTGGATCTTCAACTTGCCATCCTTCGGTAAGTTCTTAACAAACAGGGAGACCGTGACGAGCTCAGAGGATTGAAACCAGTCCACTCTGATGTTTTCTGGAGAAGGGTATAAGTTATCCTTGTTGATCATCTTGTGCTCCAGCTCACGTTTCTCCTCCTCTATAGACTTGGTCACTTTTGGTGATGGTGCGGCAGGCTCTTCACGTTCCTCATGTCCCAATTGGGCCTCCACTACTGGCACATCCTCGAGGGAGGCGTACTTAGCATCCATGCCGAAAGTCTCCCCAGACTTCTGCATCTTCCTCTGAAGATTATGCTTCCAAATGGGCAAATCGTTACTGGTATAACCGTACACCTGGGCCATATTCAACAACTTGGTAGCATCTTCCAGCTTATCAATGGTATAGAACACCATGAAGAGCCTATAGAGTGCCTCCCCAATCAATTCTCTCTTCTGTCTCTCCCTGGCGATGTGGAATGCCTGTGATGTGGCCTTGATCGAGCCATCATACTGTCTCAACTTGAGTAGTGCAATACCTTTGTTCACATATGGCTTGAACCCTCTTGGGTTCTGTTTGATTGCAGTGTTGAAGCATGCAAGCGCTTCTTCGAACTTCCCGTTCTTCAAAAGCGTTTCACCGTTGGACATCGTGTTCTTGGTTTGTGTTTGAGTTTGTGTTTGTGTTCGAGTTTGTGTTTGTGTTTGTGTTTGTGTTTGTGTTTGTGTTTGTGTTTGTGTTTGTGTTCGTGTTTGCGTACCATTTGATAGAAGCTTGGAATTTGGCCAACTTTCTTCCATTTAAGTAGACCGCGAAGTAAAGTTCTCAAAGTTCTCAACAGAACTGCCTAGTGTGAGCAATGGAGCCTATGAGAGGAAATGAGATGTTTTGGGAGAATCTAATGGTTCCACAAGATTCTGGAATCCGTGGCTAGAGTTGATTTCGCTTTATTTGACAGTTTTGCGATTTTATTGAAATTATAGTTGTTAAACTCTTTCAAGGAGAATTGTTAACCTCTTTCAAAGAGAACACAATGTTTTATTAAAATATAAATTGTTTTATTAAAATATAAATCAAAAAAATAGGAACATATTTGTCTAGTTATTTTTTTATTTACTTCCAAATTCACATTTTTGTATCTAAAAAACCTGTAGTTGAGTAACACAACGATGGAAACTTGCACACAATACAGCGTCATGGGCTTCTGACCACATATTAAGTACACGTAAATTTGTACTATAGAACCAAGCTCGCTGCTCTGGAGGGGGTGCCGTTACCCATCGGATTTTTGTCCTCGCATTTGTGCTTAAGCGAAGCCTTGTTCCCTCCAGGTTTATCTTAACAATCAGCGATTGAGATGCCACATAAACTCATTTGAGAGGCCAGAAGGGCTGACAAATCGTGAATTGTGAGGTTATAGGTGAGTATATGGTTATGAAAGAGGCTATAATACATATCTTCTCAGAATACCATGTCGTCATACATTGATTATCAGATATTGGAAGGATAGTATAGCGAAACGGCTCCAGTTCTTCTTACAGTCAACTTGGGTGTTCACTTGAAAGCAAAAAAAATCATAAAAATTCGTCGCATAAGAAGTAACAGGACAACTACTTCTTCGACTCGCCATCAGATTACCCACAAACCGTATTATGACTGCTGACACTACCAGAATCCTCGTTATCGAGGCTCCTTTGGAGGCATGTCGTTCATCAAGAAATTCATCGAGCTGTTCGGGCAAGGTAATGTCTCTAGTAAAACCAACGTGGAAATCTATCTCATCGAGCCGCGAACAGGATTCATTAACCTTTTGGGTATTCCTCGTGCTATAATTGATGACAAGTATGCAAGGGTGTCATACATGAACGCCGAGAAGTTGAATATTAACTTTGCCTCTGTGCAATCCTCATCAAAGGAGGTCATCGAAAAGCTGAATAATGCTAGGCCGAAGGAACTTTTGCCAGAGAAATTGAAGGAACTTTTGCCAGAGAAATTGAAAGTACATTTCATCCATGGGAAGTGCACTACATTCATCGATGAGCATAACATTCATCATCAAGTATGTGAAGACCAGGAAATACACCGGTTGTCATTTGACTATTGTGTCTTTTCCACTGGGAGAAGAAAAAGATGGCCCTTTGATCCAGTGGCAGATACAGAGGACCAATACACAGCGGAGATGCAAAAGAGTAAAGAACAGATCGAAGGGGCCGATGTGATCACTGTGATTGGTGGAGGAGCACTTGGTATTGAGATTGCCGGTGAAATTAAACACTGCGGTGATGAGAAAAAGGTAAGATTAGTTCATCCTCATCCCTTTGTCCCACCTGAGATTTACTCATCCAAGAACTTCAAGGAGAAACTCACACACGAGTTGGAAGAGTCAGGCGTGGAGTTGATTTTCAAAACCAGAATCGAGAAGGAGTTGGAGAATGGCGATCTCTTAACCACGGATGGCCGGACTTTGGATTCTGAACCAAACCTTTGGTGTAACTACCACAAGAACAACATCAAGCCTTTGCTGCCGGTGTTTGAAAGTTCCATTGAGCGGGACAGAGCGGAAGTCATAGTTAATAAAAGAATGCAGATGCAGAATACAAAGAATATCTTTGTCATAGGAGACGTGATCAACTTGAGAATCATCAAGACCTGCGGTTGTGCCTATCATCAAGGGCAGCACGTTTCTCAATCGCTGTATAATATCATTGTTAATCAGGTGGAAGAATATGATCCTAGCGATTTATCCACTTGGCCTCATGGGATGACAATTGTTGTTGGTACTGATAGAATCATCACGCAGTGGGATGACATCAGAGATGGTAAAGTGGTGTATAACGATAAGAACATCTTGAATTATTACTCTGACTCTGGTTCGAAGGATTGCAAAGTCAATATGGAGATAGAGAACTGATTCTGGGTGTATTGATTATGACATGTGTATAAGATCCGAAAAACATGCTATAAGAAGCCAGAGCTAGGATTCTTGTACAGGACCCTGGACGCATCATGTGGACTAAATACAGTTCAAATCGATCATTGAGGGGAAATCAGCAGGAAGAGATCAGCAGGAAAAGATCATCAGGAAGGGATCAGCAGGAAGAGATGAGCAACCAGGTTCCAATTCGATCGACATTGTGATTGTTCGGTCTGGAGAGTTAAAAGTTTAAAGTTGGTACAAAGTTTGAGCAGTGGTTGCTTACCAGGTACAAGGCTTTGAGTAGGGATTGTTGACAGCATCCAGAAGGGCCTAACTCCTTGAGTCTTTTATTTTATATTCAAGGCTACCAGCATCTACAACCGCATTTTCCAACAGCAGTTAAAAGACCACTCCCCAGTTGCACTTCCTCTCCATTTTCGCTGCATCTGCCGTTGCTGAAGCCTTGGGCTTAAATTCATTGGCGGCTTTCCATAGCTTTGAGGAACACGACCACCTCTCAAGTCGTATACAGCTGCTGACAGCTTGTATGTAAACCTAGATATAGTGAGGAGCGAGTGTGTGTGGGTACAAATTGTGAAATCTAATTGTGGTCAGATCATGGGCTCTGTTGTCTAGTACTTACCCTTTCTCTGCCTAACAGAGACAAAGGCGCGTATTTTGCGACGCGCGGATGCACAGCCTGCAAGAAGGAACGTGTCAAATGGACAGAGTGTACAGATGTACAGATGTACAGATTTACATGTATATACAGTCAGACAATCTTCTCCACTTGTGAATTATCATTGTATCTGCGTGATTGACTCAGACATAGCTGGCGATCATACCAAAAAAGATGCTCAGCTGGCCAAGCCAATAACTACGACTCACTTTTGTCTTCTCCGTAGTGTGTCTATTTCGAGTGCTCACCACTAAAAGGCAGCCGTTATGTGCCTTTCGGACTGTACGTTGTGACATTCTGAAAGCTTAAACGTTTTATGTGTACTAATGCTCACGCAACAAAGATGATAGATCATTAGAACTTTCATGATTGTATCAAACTCTCTGAACAGTTAAAATTGTAGACCACAAAACGCGTAGAAGGGTGACTGTGGTGGTAATCTCTGCAAGGCCGTTCATCATGAAGGCATAAAGTTGCGTCACCTTAGTGCATACGCCAGCATGCTGTTGTCCCGGAAGTAGTGAATCTCTTCCCAATGAGGAGGCTTGTGTCCTCGGTGGGTGCTTTGATTCGTGGAAAGTTATGCAGATGCGCCAAAAGTCCAGAACATGCAGAAGCTGCGCACAAATCATACAGCTGATGAGAAGAAGAATATCGTGGAAAAAGCTCTAGCTTTGGGGAAAGTAAACAAAAACATTGCTTAGTTTGTTCTCTGTCTCTTCTTATTCCCATACATCCCCTTTCTTTAAAACCATCGAGAAGCTCTTCCTCTACAAAGTTTGTTAAAAAGATATTCAGAAAGGTACCACGATAATAAGCACAAGCGGGTCCGTAACATCTTCAACATTCTCGAGTTTGTACTTCATACCAGATCATATCATTCGATACCAGATAGGAGTGAAAAACTTTCACGGGCGAAACCCAAAGGATTCCAACGAACAATTGGCATCACAACAACATACACTGCACACGATCCATATTCAAATCATACGCTCTTTTCTTTGAGTACTCCCACAAGCCCTGTCTCTGATAAAATCCTCAGAACAACAAGCAGAATGCTGAAGATTACGCCAAAACCCTCCTTAAGAAAGCTTAACATCTCTTCCCCAGTAATGCAGAATCAGAAAGGCGAGGCCAATACTTCATTCACAAGTTCATCTGAAAAGGCTGTCATCGCTATACCAAGATCGTCTACAGATAGCCCCATCGTACTCATAACAAAGTTTGACTTCAAGGCTGAGCTCAAGAATGAGATCACCGTTGGCGTCGGTGAAGCTTTGAAGCTCGTTGAAAGAAAGGGTAATGGTTGGATCCTCGTAAAGCCAATTGGAAGACTAGGAGAAGCTGGTCTTATACCGGCCAGCTACGTTCGTATAGTGAAGATGGAAAAAGAGAACCAAGACCCGGAACAAGATGAAATGTGGTTATCACGGACACAATCCAAGGAGAGCTCAAGAACAACGTGTCTCTCCTCAAAACATAGTTCCAATACCAAGACTTCAACCCCAGATACTCACACCTCTGACGAGACCGATAATAATTACTTCTCATTCCTGTCAAGCGTATCTTCATCCACATCACTGTCCGCAAAGAACTCTACAAATCCATCACCAAAAAGCTCTGTGTCAATCTCAGTTGGGGAGCCAAGAGTTGCTACCCCAGTGGAAGGTCGCGTCATCAATGCAGACATTTGTAATGGGAGATATTGGTATCGTGTTGATATCACTATGAATGATGGTAAGAAAAGACATCTTTGCAGGTACTACCAGGACTTCTATAAGCTTCACTGTGCCGCTTTGGACTATTTGTCAAGAACCAAGGAGGAGGATGTGGTATCCTTGTTACCAGCTTTGCCAGATCCAATAGCAAGACCGGACCTACACACATTGGAAAGCATACTACTACAGCGATGCCAAAGTCTGAACGTCTACATCTTCAAGCTGGTGCAAAACAAGCATATGCTTGACTATGGTAAAGTATTGAACGATTGGACTTCACCTCGTCTTGGTGATATTGAACTGAGCTCAGACCTTCAGCTATCATCAGAAGCTATCCAAGATATGCTCAGTCCTATCCCAACAAAGGCTAACGCAAGCTCCAGGCTAGGGCAGATAGCTAAACCGCAGATAGCGAAACCAGTGCTCACCGTAAAGACATCAGTGACGCCACCGTTACCAGCTCCAGCTCAATCGAACTTCTCTTTCTACAAGCATCGTACAGGTTCAGTATCGAGCACAGTTTCTCAATCTTCGGCAACATCACCAAGGATCTGGCCATCCCCAATAATGGTGTCACAGCCAACGTTCAGAAGTGAGAGAACATTATCGACACCTACGATCCATGAAGGGCATGAGTTCGATGATTGGTTAACATCTCCTGTGGAGCCACTGTTAATACCAAGAAGACGGAACTTCAGCAATCCATCTTCACCCGGGATATCACAACGTCCAGTCGATATCAAGGCAAAAGTGTACCATAATGACGATATCTTTGCCCTTAGATTGAAGTTCGGATGTCGTCTTGCTGATGTGAAGAGTAGCATCGCCAGAAGATTAGAGTGTAGCGTGGAGAAACTGGAATTGTACTATAAGGATTTGGTTCAGAATGTGTTTATTGCTATGGATGATGACAACGATCTGGACATCGCCATGACTCAGGAGAAGCTTTTCGTTGAGATAAAGCTCATATAACAACGCTGCGTGTGTACCTTTTATCTTTATCGAGGAAAATTCGGATTGAAATGTATTTATGTCTGACCAGTAGACATAGGTCTTCGCATGTATGCACCTTTGAAGTGACGCTGCATATTAGAAAAATGATACCATGACAAATACGACGGCCATCATATGCCATATTATATGGTTTTACGCACAGTGACATGAATATCGACACTTCTTGATAGTTTGCCATTTTTTGGTTGTAATCAGTGCACACGTCCCCGCCTGTGGCTTATGAACTGGGAGGCTTTATAAAATAACTACTATTACAGCCATAAAACTCTCTAAACCAATCATTAGTCGTTTCATAGTCATTAAAAAGATAACACATGAGCTCTAGCCTTTCCTCTCAAGGACCTGTGGTTGATAAGAATTGAATAAAATCGCATCCAGTGGAGTCATCATGATTATCATGTTCGATGTCGTCGGTGGAAGCACCGGATATCCGCTGGGATTCTATATCTGCAAGAGGTGGCAATGGTCGCACAGCACAAGATGTACTTCCAACACCATGGAGTGATGAGTGCCTAGAAGAGCCCACAAGTGTACGATCATTGAATGAAGGCTCAGAGTTATGATGGAGTTTATTCGTATCACTCTCATGGATATCCACTTCCCCATTATAACATCCTTTATCATCTTCAATGTCGACAAACTGTGATAGTTCATCAGTGAGATGACTACCAAATGCATCATTTTGTGCTTGCTTGGCCAATCTTTCCTCTGTGACAGCCCATGGTTTCTCACGGATAAGGAAGATGATGGTATCGATAGTGCAGGTCATAGGGAGAATAACAGACATTGTAGTAACCAGGGCCAAAGGCTTGAGCACTGAAGACACGTTACCAGAGGAATAGTTCCAAATCTGAACGATAAGAGGCACCGTCCATACAAAAATGTATCCCAAAGGGTATATAGCAAAGGTTTTGAGCTCTCTCAGCATAACCTGTTTTCGCTTGTTATCATCCTTCGTAGTAAGATACATCAAATCCTTCTGTAATGTAATTGTCGGACCATTAACTGCTGCAGTGGATTCTTGGAATGCTGTACGCTTTGCCTTGTGGATCTTATAGAGATTGAAACGGAGATAGGTCATAATAGAAACATACACCAGCACTATAAACACAACGTTGAAGTACTTGAAACCGTATGTCACAACAAGGCGTTTCCATACGGGAAGGATTGGAATTCCGCATAAGTTGTTGTTAGAATAGTGCCCTCCATCGATGAACACGAGTGCAGGCAGTAAAGCTCCAATGATGAAGGAGGCAAACAAGATATATTTGCGTAATGGGAAGAGTCCGCCTTCATAGACGATTTCATTCTTCGGTGGGTTGTTGAGTGTAAGGCCAGGCTTGAATGGACTTCTCTTGAAGGTGATGACCTTGAATAGGTTGTCAAAAGTTGCTCTGTATGAAGGTATTGGACGAATATAGCGCTTGACAAGCTGTGGACAAAAGATCACCAGTGCGTTCTGTAACGTCAACACAAAGATACAAATATCAGAATAGATGGATATCGTCGATAGTAGATAGCCCCACGTATCACAATAGGCCGTTGAAAGATACTTTCCTTTCAATAGATCGTCTAATATGGAAAGCCTTCTAGCAGTGATCATTAAGAAGACAGCAGCTCGTACGGTGTTGGTGGAAATGAGCGTGAGGAAGATCTTTAGCCTGAAGAGTACTCTCCTTGATGGACTCATCCTCACCCACATGACAATCCCAAGGGTTCCAAGCAGAACACTTAATGCTGAGCTAGTCAGCTCCGCAGCGTGTAAAATAACTGCCTGATGATAAGAGTACTGCGGAAGGTAGCTCATAATACGACCAGCTCTTAGCTGTGTAACGTCTTTAAAGTGTTGAAGAATAAGAATAAGTATAAGAATAAGAATAAGTATAAGAATAAGATTAAGAAGAAGAAGAAGAAGAAGATTAAGAAGAAGAAGAACACGCTGAAATGGTAAATACCGAGAAAAGTGTAAAATTTAGATGAAGAAGATGTGGTGATGCAAGAGTGGCAAAAAGGAAGGAACGATGCAGGCTAGCAGCAAACTCTATGGCAGTCCCCGTGCATTTCTGTTTCAGTTTTTCTTCTAACGTGTGGGGCATCACCAAGAAGACTACAATTCCCTTGCCACTCAACTTGTGAAGTCTCCTCTATAATTCCTTGACACATCACACACATAGAGCTGTAAGCATCTTTTTTTGACAGGATCACCATCCGGCTTTTGCCCTGATAAGAATGAGGGACAAGAATGAGTGTGCAACGTCAGAAATCCGGAAGGAGAAACTTTAAGTTTACAGTCTGGATCTAGGCTGAGCACGAAGTACCAGAACTAAACAACTCCGCTCCAAAGAAGAACTCTCGCAGTTTTTTCGAACTTTGCCTCCAAACCGCCCTTGATTCTCGTTTCTAGAACATCGGAGTTCTGCGGAGAAAAAAATAACGGAAAAATCCGCAATAGGAATTATCCTTAAGTAAAACGAGTTCGCGGAACATCGCGAAAAAACGAGCATTACCCGGCCTGATGGTTGGTTTTAACTACTTCGAGTTCATGAAAGCACGGCATGAGAGTACTGAGCAGGTGTGGCGAGGAACAACAAACTACTGACAAGAAGCTTCAACAAAACAGATCAGAATGAGCTTTAGCTATGAGAACAGCATGAACTACGGTGCACCAGAAGTTGGTGCACCAGGCTGGGGTCAAGTCTACCCGGAACAGTTTATTGAGCAACCACAGGAACTCACGTCTGAAAACTTGATGATGAATGCTACAAAAGAAGAGTGTGACCTTTTGGATCCACGCAACTATCCAGAGGGTGATATGTATTTGGGTTTGGGTCATGTGAAGACTGAGGACGGGTTGATACCACAGGCGTTCCCTACAAGCAGTTCTGATAAATCAAGCCCTTCAACAAGTGGTGGTGTAAAGGATGAGAACAAGGGACTTTCAGAAAAAGAAGTGGCGAATAAAAGAAAGGCACAGAACCGAGCTGCCCAGAGAGCATTCAGGGAGCGTAAGGAGATGAAGTTGAAAGAATTAGAGGATAAACTATCGAGATCCGAAACGGATAGAGTTGAATTGGAAAAACAACTTGAAGAATTGAAGAAACAGAATTTCGCAATGGCTACTGAAAATAAGATCTTACAGCAAGCAGGAGTCCCCGTAGTTGGGATGTCAACGTCGAAAGAGATCACAAATGATGGGTCTTTTAGCTTCCCAGGTGAAGAACCTCTATATGGAAAGTTTTTTCAGTCAGAGAAGCAATTGACAAACCCAGATATCCCATATGAGTCCAAGAGACTTACCCTCTCAGAGTTATGGGAGTACTTGGTGGAGAAGGATGATCCACGTATTGATGTCGAAGAGATCATAAAGAAAGTGAAGGGGTTAGAAGTGTGTCATCGACATGGTCCAGCGTACCCATTGCAATTGATTGATGACATTATCAATGAATACATGGTGTGATTTACTGACAATTGACTATTGAATTGGGTTTACAGATTTTTTTTTAATTGGAGGTATTAAGGGTTATTCTTTGTTGGACTGGGCTTCAGATAATGTTCATTGAGGTTTTGTTTTGCTATAACGGTGTAGGCAAATGGAAAACTGAAGGCTCATAGCTGGTGAGATCCAGATCATTTTTGATATAGCAGTTCTAAGGACATCGATTAAGTCGTGCCAGAGATACATATCATTTCTCTGTTATCCTCATGGCACCCAAGTGTATCCACTCTAGCACTTCAACCTTCAAACCATCCAACTACACAGTAATGATGTCGGAATTGCATATATAAAGGGTCCTAGTACGCGATAACCGTCATTCATTTGCGGTGTCCTCATTAGGCGGACGGGTTTTGTTCAAGACAGAGTCCCTCCGCCGAGAAGCAAGAACGCCACCCAAACACATGGCCCATCGATCTTAACAGGAAGGCGTGTAAGACCACATATATGATAGTACCACAATCGAACTGAAATAGACAACTATTGAAACATACTCCTAGAGGATCACGTTGTGAGCCCACTGTCAGCCCAAGCAAAGGCTGAAGCATTTCTTATCTTTGCCCTTTTTTTTCCTGCGTCTCGACAGGACCCTTTGAAAAGATCGACGTAACTTCCCCTATCGACATTGATAAGGCTATCCAGAGTGGCAATGTGATTCGGTGCTCGCCTCCCGTCAACTGATCTGCATTGATTAGGGAAAGCCATAACCCACTGGATGCTATATAAGTTATCTGACTGTCCTGTCACTGTGGGCCTTGTTGATCTTACCATCACCAGACAAATGTAACTCTTAGCAGGCCCTAAGAAAGTGAGAAACTTCCTATGGGGAGAACCGCCAGTAGATTCAGATGAGCGTAAGCTCCTGTTCAAGATCGACTGGTTTGTTTTATCCTATGTATGTTCTGTGTATTGGGTCAATTACTTGGATAGAGCCAACCTTTCTTCGGCGTTTGTGTCTGGCATGAAAGAGGAACTACAGATGTACAGCAATGAGCTTAATATTATCAACACTGTTTTTCTTGTTGGCTATGTTGTTGGAATGATCCCAAACAACCTAATGCTCTTGAAAGTTAGACCAAAGTACTGGTTGACGTTCTGTTGTATGTGTTGGGGTATCTTGACACTCGTCACTTACAAAGTCACCAATTGGAGACAGATCTGTGCCATCAGGTTCTTCATGGCTGTGTTTGAATCTTCTACTTTCTCTGGTTCTCATTTGATCTTAGGAAGTTGGTATAATGCTGAAGATATTGTGGACGAAGAAACAGGCATGGTCAAGTCATCAGAGTTGACAAAGAGATCTGCAGTCTTTACAGCCTCTGGTCTACTTGGTTCCATCTTCTCCAACTTGATGCAGGCGTCTATCCACAAGAACATGAATAGCCTCAATGGAATTGCAAGCTGGAGATGGCTATTCATTATTGACTTTATTGTCACTGTTCCTATCTGTCTGTACGGGTTCATATTCTTCCCAGATACCCCAGATACCTGCAAGGCCTTCTACTTCAAGCCAGAGGAGATCCAGTTGGCGAAGGATAGAGTCAAGAATCCGAAGATGGAGTCCAAATTCGATTGGTCAGTGTTCCGCAGAGTCATTGGAAGATGGCATTGGTGGTTATTTTCCTTCCTCTGGATCATGGGTGGTGAGAATGAATCTTTTTCCATGGGTGCATTGTTTTCTGTATACTTGAAGTACTTCAAGTACTCTGTCGATGACATTAACCACTATCCAATGGGTATGTACGCCGTGGGTATCATTTCCACTTTCTCTTGTGCGCTATATGTCGATCACACTGGTGGTCGTTACCACTGGCACATCGTCCTATTTGTCGCTGCGTCTTTACTCACTGTGGCTATCATGATCCTTGCAGCTCCGTACAATACAGCAGTGCAATTTGCAGCTCATTATATGTCGGGTATTTCTTACGCAGGTCAAGCCACTTTCTTCGCCTGGACCAATTTGGTTACAAGAAACGATTTACAAGAACGTGCTGTGGTACTGGCATCTATGAACATGTGGAGCGCAGTGGTGAACTCCTGGTGGTCTTTGGTATTCTACCCTGTCACGACTGCCCCAGAGTTCAAACGCGGTTGTTATGCTATGATAGGTACTACTGTGTCAAGTGCCATAACTGGTGCACTAATCAGGTACTTGCAATTGAGAGATAACAAGAAGGCAGTACTTTGTGAGAGCAGAGTCGAGGACCTGGAAGCTCTGGACTCTGTTGCGGCTCCAGTGAAGAACGCCGAAGTTGTTTCCGTTAAGTCTGTTTGAGTCTCTATAGTATGTCAAAGATCTTTGAATATGTCAATATCTCACGTAGCCTCTGATAAGATCTACATAACATTGGAGGGAACTCAGATGATTCTTGAAGCCCCATTAAAGCAAGCTACTGACCATTTTTAGGCCCAATAAAATACAGTCTACCAACCATCAACTACAACTCACTAAAGTCCGAGATATCTGTATCATGTTAGCGGTGTTAATATGGAATCTAATGCCAGTACTTGTCACTACCAACAGCACTTGCAACAACCTTCATCATTTTGATAACCTTCTCTTCTTGCAATCTCCTGCCAACAACTTGGATAGATACAGCACCACCATGAACCTCATCCATATCCAACAGATCCTGAACCATCTTGTCTCTTTCACTCTTTGGAACGTAGTTTGGATCCTTCTTATCAATATGCTTATCAGCCCTGGTGACTGGAACCGTACCAGCGGTGAAGTCAACGGCGTTAAAGACAGCAGTATAACCAACGTATCTGAACTTACCGTTGCCGACACCTGAGTATGGAGAAACGGGCATCAAAATCGCGTCGATTGGTTTACCGCTCTTGGTCTCAGAAGCAGTGGCAGCCCAACGATCCAAGTAGTTCTTTGTCAATGTGGTGCGCTCAGCGTGTAAGTCCCATAGCTCAGAGACACCTTTCTCCTTACAAGTGTTGTACATCTCCATAGCAGGGAAGAACGGTTCACCGGTAAGAGAAGCGTATTCTTTACAATGGAGACCACCATCACTCAAGAAGAACTCTGTAATGATTCTATCGAGCCTCTCATGGTCCTGTGGGTCCCATTCAATGACATCGTGTCCTTGGACCTTCAATGCCTCAACTGCTGTATCCAACCCACGCAAGATAGCCGGACTTGGATGGACAACGTTATCATCTCTCAAGACTGCAAAAGAGAGCTTTTCTGGCAATTCAACCTCTCTCCATGGGATTTCGATCACCTTACCGTCTTTTAGCCATGGTTCGGCGTTGACAACAGTCTTAGAATACAATTCCAAAGTGTCCAAGGAGGTGCTCATAGGGCCATTAACTGAGTTGACACTTTCCAAACCTGGCAACCCGGAACGAGCACCATAAGTTGGGAATCTACCAGAACTTGATCGGATCGTAAAAATGTTTTGCAAAGATGCAGGGATTCTTAAAGAACCGCCAATGTCACTACCGACACCAATTGGAGAGCCTTTCAGAGCAATCAATGCAGCTTCACCACCAGAAGAACCACCAGAAGTGAGATCCCTGTTCAATGGGTTCACTGTGTTACCATAGATATGATTGACAGACTCGGCCATCATCATGGCAACAGGAACATTAGTTTTGACGTAGAAAACAGCACCCATAACTCTAAGCATTTCAACGAGTACAGAATCCTTCTCCATCTTTGGTGGGTTATAAGCAAAGCCAACGAATCCAATCGAGGTAGCATGTCCCTTAACGTTCAAATTGTCCTTCAAAGAGATTGGCAAACCATGTAACGGGCCCTTCAATTGACCAGTCTTCTCATAGTATTCATCTAACTCCTTGGCCATTTGTAATCCTTCCTCAAAAAAGATCTCACTGAGACAGTTTGTCAACTGGTGTGCGATTGTAGCTCTGTGACCAAAGGCAGAAGCAACTTCATAAGCCGTCCATTCTCTGTTCTTAATCTTCTCTAGGATCTGAGTACCTTCAGCTTCTGTAATCTCAACCTCCTTAGGGGTAAGGAAGCCACCCTCCTCGGGAAAATAGAGAACGTCTTTCACGTCTGGACCTGGCAGCTTGTCTTCTGGGACGAGCCATTCTTTGAAGAATCTTCCATCTCTCTCAGCGACTTTTCTAGCAGCAATGTCTTTATATGTCTCCTTTGTCATTGTCTGTTTGAATATGATTTCATTTAGCTGATGAGAGTAACAAATGAGGAAAAGGACACACCTATAAGTACTACTGGAGTAATGAATTAGGGAGAGATGTGCATCTGTACACAGGTGGAGGATACCGACCCCCGTCCCTCTCTGTGGTCCTCTCGTGGTTGTCTCGCTGCGATTTCCCGTTTCAGTGAGTTCCTTATCAGGGGGCTGATAAGACAGAGGAGATGTGGTGGCGGAAGCCCGATCCCACAGGGACCACAGGGCTATAAAAACCCCCCTGAGGGACGTCACAGGATCAGTCACAGGATCACTGACAGCGTTCAAAAGACATGCGTACCATTCTTTGGATCTCAGGAGTCAGATCCCTTTCTTGGAATTGCCAAGCAAGGACACCATCTGTTGTTGATGGAATGTGAAGACACCTGAGATGAGGTCCAAGGGCAAACACATATAATACCAACCGCCTAAGGGGAGCCTTCAAACAAGGGAAACTTGTGGGATACCCTTTATTCGTTATCTCCTTCCTGTAATACACACCTGATAAGATCGGCGATGGGGACCCGTCCAGTTTGTATGGCAGAACATCGGAACTCATAGAAAGCCTCCAGGCTATTCGAGCACAATTGCCACAAAAGCGGTAGTACACACCTGATAGTCAGCTCACGGATAAGGCAGCATGGTGATTATCATGAGACCATTACATTCACCATACACATTAAACTAGCCGTTATATCTTATCATCAAAGAATTCTATGCTCGTTCTCGTCGTTTCGGAAAAGCTTTTTTTCCTTATGCGTCAACGTCAGTCATATCAAGACATTTTGTCCAAAGGTAACAAATCAGCAGATAAGAGGGGATATCCGAGATGGGTATATAAAGAAAACCTTTCACCACTGAACGCATCCTTATAGAGCCTCTCTTTCCCTCATCAAATTATATTGTCATGGGTATCTTAGCTGGTCCTAAGAAAGTCAGAAACTTCCTTTGGGGAGAGCCTCCATCTGATCCAAAGGAGAGTAGCCTCTTATTCAAGATCGACTGGTTCGTCTTATCATATGTCTGCTCGGTGTATTGGGTTAATTACTTGGATAGATCCAACTTGTCTAACGCTTATGTGTCTGGCATGAAAGAGGACTTGGGTATGAAAGGTAATGAGTTCAACGTCATCAACACTGTGTTTACCGTGGGTTACATCGTTGGTATGATTCCAAACAACTTGATGCTGTTGAAAGTGAGACCTAAGTTCTGGCTGACTTTCTGTTGTATGTGTTGGGGGTTGCTGACTCTTGGACTTTACAAGGTCTCGAACTATAAGCAGATTTGTGCCATTAGATTCTTTCAAGCCTTGTTCGAATCTTCAACTTTCTCAGGTTCTCATCTGATCTTGGGGAGTTGGTATAACTCTGAAGATATTTTCAATGAGAATACTGGCAAAGTGCAAACATCGGAGTTGGCTAAGAGAAGTGCAGTTTTCACTGGCTCTGGCCTCTTGGGTTCCATCTTCTCTTCATTCATGCAAGCTGCGATTCACACTAATATGGATGGTTACAGAGGTCTTGCAGGTTGGAGATGGCTATTCATTATTGATTTCATCATCACTGTTCCTATCTGTCTGTACGGATTCATATTCTTCCCAGATACCCCAGATACCTGCAAGGCCTTCTACTTCAAGCCAGAGGAGATCCAGTTGGCGAAGGATAGAGTCAAGAATCCGAAGATGGAGTCCAAATTCGATTGGTCAGTGTTCCGCAGAGTCATTGGAAGATGGCATTGGTGGTTATTTTCCTTCCTCTGGGTCCTCGGTGGTGAGAATGAATCGTTTGGTTCAAACTCTTTGTTTGCCCTTTGGTTGAAGAACAGTAAACAGTACACCGTTGCGCAAATCAACCATTACCCAATGGGTATGTACGGTGTCGGTATAGTTGCCACCTTTGCTTGTGCGCTTTACGTGGACCATACTGGTGGTCGTTACCATTGGCACGTTGCGGTATTCACAGCTTGTTGTTTGCTTATCTCTGCTATCATGATCCTTGCAAACCCATTGAATACCGGCGTCATGTTCGCCGCCCAGTATATCTCTGGTATTTCCTATGCCGGTCAGGCAAGTTTCTTCGCCTGGGCAAACTTGGTAACTCGTCATGATTTGCAAGAACGTGCGATCGTCTTGGCTTCAATGAACATGTTCTCAGGTGCTGTTAACGCATGGTACTCTCTTTTACTCTACAAGGCCACGAGTGTTCCAAAGTTCAGACCAGGTGCCATCGCTATGATCTGTACGACCATTCTCACTGTCGCAACTGCTGCTATCATCAGATACTTGCAGTTGAAGGAGACCAAGCAGTACCACCTTTCATATGTGTCTGAGAAGACATCTGATCTTGAGGCTGGTTCTGTTGACGGTGTCCCTTTGAAGGAGAGCCATGAGGTTCTGGTTGCCCAAAACTCTTCTGAAAAATCTCTTTAGATTTAATATTGTCTGTCTAAGGTTCGATTAGTAAATCTTTTAGCCTTTTCTGATTGATTGTATATTATAGTATAGCAAGCAGGGTTTCTACTTATATACCTTAGGGAATGGGTGTTTATGGACACCTAACTCGTGATTCAGGCCGAAGTCTCCTTCTGGTGTTTGGCACTAGCTCGTGATAGAGGCTGACATAACCGTCTGACCTTGACATTATGGCCTATATTTTAGCATATTTTCAGCCTTAGTTGGCTTTGACTCCAGGAAAAGTTTACCGTTTTGATAAGTATTCAGCTTTTTAATGCTCCACAGCCTACAGGGGTCAGATGGAGAAGGAAATTGGCTTCTTAAAGTCCACAACCTTTCCATCATACTGTTCAAGTTCTTGCAGGTTCTGATGAGTCTCTAAAGCCATATCAAGTTTCTAGCAAAAGAATTTGTCTTAGCTACTTTTTTCATTGTGAGTTTGAAAATGTAAGTTTGTAAATTGTAGGTACTAAGTTCTGTTGACAATCGTTCTTCTGAAGCACCAGAAAAGAGGATGATATATTAAATTCACAATATTGTTTTCAAATACTGCCATTTCCATGAAGGCCATAGAAAATCCCATGAACAGCGGTGGGGAACGAAGCAACAAAAACGCAAAGTGAAAATGGACACAGAATACCAAATTTTGTTATTCCTAACATAATTACAAACTTCAGAATTCTCGAGGCAACACGCAGATCATGCTATAATGATTAATCTATTCAAGCTATGAAATTATTATTATGATTTATCCCTGTTTCGGTCTGAGTACTATTGAGCTCTTCACCTGCATCATCTCAGTTCAGCCTCTCAAAAAGACACATAACCAACCGAGGGACACCCACAGATAGCTACCGGCTTAGAGATCGGAGGGTAATTCGAAAATTGACAGGTAGTTTGTGGGTAAATGAGGCTGCCATACTCGGGTATTTACCCAGGTATATATATGTGCGCATAAACTTTTCTGAAACAGCAATGATCGCACCGAATGATCATTCAGTATTGCCAGAGGACTGCTCTCCTTTAGAATAAATCGTCTGTCTTCGTCCATGTTGTCATCTCCTTTGACCTTGAAAGTCATTGGTCAATGAGGGAGTCTAACTTTTAGCATCTGACATATTTGAAGATAGGAATTGCAAATATTGCATGATAGGATGTTTCATACTGCTGAGATGTGCAACTGAAGTTTCTGGGTTGTCTAGAATTTGGATCTAATCACCAGTAACTCCAGTTCTGAAAGATGTGGTCAAAAGACTTTAAAGCGAAAGCATAGTTCATATCTATTTTGGTCATGTTCTGGAAACGAGTTCTCGTTGAAGTTACTAGGCGTCAGAACATTTCTCCCACCTATCAAAAGATAATAAATTAACAAATTTATTGTTAATATGGACCATATTTTAATGATTTAAATCAGCTCAAAGTTGTCATTAGTCAACCGCTATATGCCCAGCATTACTGTTTATTGAATTATCATGATATACACTAAAATAGAGGGTAGTTAACCAATCAATCTGCTCTTTGCTACCCTTACCTGGGTAGAGGGTATTTTCGGATACTTCTTTTACCCATGACCGGTCTCTATACAGGCTATATCAGTATATCATTTGAAGTTTGGAATAATAATCTCCAATAGATATTGTGGTCTCAGAAATCTTCAGGGATATTCATCTCACCTACGGGAGCAACTACATTTTAGCAGCAAGAACAGTTATCAACATTTCCTCAATTAATTAAACCCAGAGCTGTTTGAACTTTGAGTTCTTTTCCCTTCATTATCCCAAAGTTTCCAGATATATCCATTTTTAATTTCCAGGAGATCATTACAACAAGTCCTTGAATATTAAAGGGCACAATATAGTTCCGCTCTCAATAGCATACCGCTGTTGCGTTTATTGGAAAGCTTTTAATGATGGATTTTCTTGATATTCCACAACACGACTGATCATAACTGACTATTTGGAGTGATTATATGGCCTTGTTAACTGTATCATGTAACGCGAGCGGCGACTGTTTGGTTCTTGAGTCTATAAGTGTTGCTCTATATATGAATATTATTGGAGTCACAAGCAGACTGATCCTTGTCCATGAAACCAGATATCTTGATTTCCCTAATTCTTAGAGAGTAGACTGATCAGTGATCTAACCTAATAGATGTTCTCTAAACTCTTCGCCTTTCTTCGGATCTATGGTCACATTGTGTATCAGTCTATCAGATAATCCCTCTCACAGTGCCACGGCTCGGAGTGTTGAAACTTGTCACTTGACATTAACAATTGTTGATTGTATGAGACAATACCGAACTCTTTGTAAAATATGATTTCCCCTATTTTTTTTGGGATGCACCGATAACTACAGGCAGGAGCGAATTTTGCCTATTATTTCCAATAGGTATCGAGCAAGCTTAACATCGAGGAACTTGGTGGGAAAGAAAACCGAGTTAGGAAGTTAGAGCTCAAAATAGTTTAGATTTTAAGAAGGTATCCTGATAGTAGAAAGGACATCTAATTATTATGCTATCTGTCAGGGCCGGACGGTTACGTCAGTCCGTATCACGAGCTGGTGCCAGCACCATACAGATACGTCAGCCCATAGCACGAGTCAGGTGTTCATAAACACCCATTCCCTAAGGTATATAAGCAACCCTAAAGACCCTGCTTGACAGTAACTATGCTATAACATACAACCAATCAGAAAAGGCTAAAGGATTTACTAATCGAACCTTACACTATCAGAAAGTTAACATCAAGAAACAGGTTACACACTTAATTTTTTTCTTGAATGTGGTCTCCTACAAAAAATAAGACTCACCTCGATAGCGATAGACACAGTTTACTGCAAAGTAATAATCAGATTAACCTTCAATAAATACCATGTATACCTTACCACCGTTATCTCAAAAAGACGTTAGACTATATACAACCGCATGCTGAATGATTCAAAATTCAAGTGTTCATTGATGAATAAAGACACATTTCACTGCTCTGAAGCTCTTTCAGGGAAAGCCTGCTCCAGTCTGGTTGCTAATAAAATAAAATCTGTGGTCTCTAATTCACCATAGTATCTGAGTCCCTCCACAAATCCACCCAAATGCTGACCGAAACTATCAAGGTATTCGTTCAAGTAAGAATTGAGTCTCTCCAATCTCTCCAGATTCTTGTTGTAGTCATATTCCTGGTCTCTCAATCGATCATTGTACTTCTCAAAAAGATCATAATTCAACAAGATCAACACCTTTCTCAAAGACATGAGGAAAGTGCAATATGCATTTATGATCTGCACTAGTCTGCTTAAGATCTTGATTAACTTCTCGGTAGTTAAAATGGAACTCTTGAGTACAGTATTCAGATAGGATTGAAGCACTTGAGCTAATTCTTCGAAATCGTCAATCTTATCAAAGTAGTCAACTAGTTGTTTCCAGTTCTTCTCAATGATATCATTTGTCAAGAATCCCATGTAGATTCTGACAAAGTCTTTCATACGATCGTGTAGTGACCTTGCACGGGAGATCCACTTGGGGATTGGCTTATCGAAATGCTTGTACTTCCAGATCTTGTTCTTGTTGATCTCAGACCAGGTTTCAGTCAATTGTTTGTCTGTGTGATGAAGAACAGTGAGATGTCTAAACACGAGTTGATATTGAATCATGACAGTCCTCGTAGCAATCAAGTTCAAAGGGAAGGGTAAGATTAACTCCATGTTGAAATAATTCACACCTCTCATATTCTCCGGTGATTTAGGGTCGGTTGCAGTTTCTCTTTCAACGTTTAATGTCTGTGAGATCAAGTTCTTGAGTGATTCGAAATTGTTAGACTTCAATGCCTGTTCTGCGTCGATAGCCTCAACCTTCAAGATCTCAAGCAGATATGAATATATAGGTTCTTTTTCCATTGTGACATTGAGTAACTGTGCAACTAGATTTGAGTCATTTCCGAATATCACTTCAAAATTTCTCTTGAGTTTTGATACGGAGATGAGATCATGCTGTCTCTTGAACTCATGACCGCTGTTGTTCATGAAGTCGAGGAATCTGGTGGCATTATTCAACAGATAGTACCCTTCTAAGTTCACTATGAATTCTTTAAAGTTATAGCCACGCACAAAAAGATCCATTATGTAATTATTTGCTGCGGTATAACATTGTTCAATCACGAGGTATAAGTTTGAACTATCCAAAGAATTCACAGTTGCATCGGAAAAGGTGTCTAGCGTTACCCCACACTCCTTCAAGACATTCAAGTACTTACCTGTGAGTAGCACTTTCAGCTGTACGTCTTTGTTTTCAAATTGCTTGGGCAAACCATCTTTCTTAATCACGTATTTGGAGTCCCAGTATTGCTCCGAGTTCAAACTGTTTACTTTGAAATCACGAGCTAGGTTCGTCGTTATAAAGAATTCATTATGCGGGTCATTCAATTGTCCTTTCGTTATCCAATCGTTTAGCATATTCACATATCCTCTGCTTATGTTATTTGATATTTGCAGAAGGAACTCTCGTGATTTGAGGTCACCACTATTCGCGTCGATCTTATCACGTACAATCTTGAGCACAAGTCCACCTCTTACCCTATGATGATGTGATGTGTCTGAAAGAAGATCAACAGAGCCCGTTTGTCTCAAATCTTGCCTGATGTTGTCAATAAAGTTGTCGAATGCCGACTCTTCGGTTTCTCTTCTCCTTAGGGCGTTCAGTTCATATATGCTCTGAACAATATCATAGAGATGCTTCATTTTGAATGTGATGTTGGACTTAAGATCTTGCTCGAACTGCCTGAGAGTGAAAGCACGGTTAAGCCTGAACTGCTGTTCGATATGGTCAAGAAACTGGACATAGTACTTGATGAACTGCCGTATCTCTGCCACAAGTGCTTGCACAACTTGGCCATATGATTCCACACAGCACATCTCGGTGAAGCAAGTCAACACAGAGAACATCTTGGACAGAAGCACCATTCTTTTCGTCACATCTTTCAAACTCGCGTCCAAGTGCTTGTTGATCTTATAATCTGGACCCATCATTCTTAACAGCTCCACACTTGGGTCGTACTTCTCAGAGTAGCGGATGTAGGAGCCCTCCAGCCCCATGAGAACGTACAAGAGGTCCTTAATGATGAGTGCCTCCTGTAAACGGATATCTCGGATATCATTCATAGAGAAGGGCTTTACCTTCTGGTGCTCTATTACCATCGGTTGAGGATTCACTAAGCGCGTTCCTAGCGCATCGCTGTCTTGGAACACCACTAGGTCCTATGGAAAATCTGGTTAGTGATTCAGCATCGCACAGATCAGCGGAAAAACTCACTTGATGCAATTCCATGTCTCTGGAGCGCCAACAACTGCTCATTCGTGGTGCTTTTCCTGTTTGTTTATGTTTTTGAAAGTGTAAACATTAGCATCCATCCAAACATTTCTCGTTTCGCGAATTGTTGATCGAATTAGCAGCCGACTCGCCACTGAAATCAACCAAAATACTGTCGAAGCGAGGAAACTGTCCATTCAATTGACATAGAGAGCAAAGAATAAGCATAATGTTTTTGACGAGATCCGAGTACGACCGTGGTGTGTCCACTTTCTCGCCTGAGGGCCGTTTGTTCCAGGTTGAGTACTCCCTGGAGGCCATCAAGTTAGGTTCCACAGCTATTGGTATCGCCACTTCTGAAGGTGTTGTACTGGGCGTTGAAAAGAGAGTCACGTCATCATTACTCGAGTCCTCATCAATTGAGAAAATCATTGAGATCGACACTCACATTGGCTGTGCCATGTCTGGGTTAACAGCAGATGCTAGATCTATGATTGACCATGCTAGAGTGAGCTCTGTGAATCACAGCCTCTACTACGATGAGCCAATCGGCGTTGAGAGTTTGACACAGTCCGTTGCTGACTTAGCCCTGAGATTCGGCGAAGGTGCATCTGGTGAAGAACGTTTGATGTCTAGACCGTTTGGTGTTGCTTTGCTCGTGGCAGGTATCGATAAGGAGAAGGGCCCACAGTTATACCACACAGAACCATCAGGGACTTTCTATAGATACGATGCGAAGGCTATCGGTTCGGGTTCTGAAGGTGCTCAAGCTGAGCTCCAGAATGAGTACCACAGTTCCCTTACACTTACAGAAGCTGAGCTTTTGATCTTGAAAATTCTCAAACAAGTCATGGAGGAGAAACTTGACCAGAATAACGTGCAACTTAGTTCCGTTACTGAGGCTGAGGGATTCAAGATCTACTCTAATGAAAAGACAGCCGAGATCATCCAAGTGTTGAAAGAACAGGAGACTGATGAGCCAATGGAGGGTTAATCAAGATACATGATACAGATTTGCATGTATAGTACACGAAATTTATTAAAGTCATCACTGTAGTGTTTTTTATTTGTCATTTCAGTCAACCAAATGGGAGTATTCAGGGACTTCCCTTACTTTGGCGTTGAAGAACTTCTCCAACTTATTAGCGTTCTTGTAATAAGTGGTACTATCACCGTTATAGCTTCTGCAGTTATTGAACACCAACTTGGCATCATACACAAACTCATCCATCGTGGAGTACTTATCAGCTTCAAGCTTTTGCTCCATTGTACTCAGATCCATTGGCTCTTTAATCACCTCATAGTAATCTGGAACTTCTTCCTTATTAACAGGTTGCGCAAAAGGCCAAGAGGCTGCGTTGTTCTGTAACTCTGTTAAGAGGTGTTGCATGTATGCATGATGGGGACTTCTTCTTGGCCTTTGTGCTAGCTCATCCATTTCTGGTGTCCAACCGGCTTCTTTTAAACCCGGTATCGACATTGGATCGATCGGCTCAATGCTTTTCAAATCTTTGAACTGCTTCAGGCCAGATCTCACGATATGTGATTTTGAAATCTCCCTAATCTTCCTCTGAATGGCAGCTTTCTGTAGTAGAAGAATCTTAGCACTATCCAAGTACCGTATTCTAGGAAGCATCGAGCATTGCATCAGCGTACCGCCTTCATAATCCTTGATATAACCCATCCATATATGTTTGTCCAACGTAATCTCCTTTGTGAAACCCTGTTTCTTGAAATAACCAATAGCGTAGTTATCAGCATATGTCAAAAAGTACTTGATTGGTGATGTTGCCCTCACGTAGTCTTTCAGATGGTTCATCAAGTGGGCGCCATACCCTCTAACTTGTTCTGTGGAACTGATAGCACAGAAAACAATCTCGGCGAACCCTCTGCTGTCAAACGGTCTGTATGTGATTCCACCAACCACCGTTAGAGGTTTTCTCACCACAGCCATGGACAAATGACTTCGATCATACACTAGTCTCGCGATATATTCACGAGGCATCTTTGGAAGTTGTTTCTGGAAGATATTTTTCAGACCTGTCAGTACCATAAGATTCTCCTTCGTGTTATCATTGTTCACCACTCTGAACTCAATCTTCCCCTCGCGCTCCTCCAGCACTGATGGTCTCTCTTTGAAAGTATACTCCTGACCATCAAACTCGAATGTGGTTGTACGCCGGCGCTCTTCATCGGCGTCTTCCTCATCGGGAGGATCTTCGTCCTCTTCGTCCTCTTCGTCATTATCTTTGTCACTATTGTCCTCTTCTTCTTTCATCACGCTTCCGTCGGTCTGATCCTCCTCCAACTTCGCCTTCTTCGTCAATGGTTCTTCCTCATGGTTATCTGTTGATGAGGGCCTCTTAATATCAGCAGTCATAGTGGTTTCCACTGACTTCTGACCTGATCTGTCTGCGAAGTAAAGTGTGAAAGCACATCAACGTCAAATCTGTCGTGCTTTGAGGGGCCACATCCTTGCACCAGAGGTACTGCGGGAATCATGAAAATAGCAAGCGCGCCACAACATCCAGCTACAACGGCTCCAGAGAGAATAAATACATTATAAGCCAGCTATATGTTCCATTCATCGTCACTGAAGTCTTCTTCCAAGTCAGCCACGGCCTTTTCCGCTTGTCTATGCACCTCTGCCAAACCACTGAGCTCTTCGATATACAGAGGGTCGTTCAAAGCTTTTGACACAAAAGTCCATCCTTCTTGCCTATACGCATCCAAGACTGGTTCAGAGCATGCAGAACAGTAGTCATAAGCAGGTGCTTGAAGTTTCATCGTCTCATGATTGCTCAAGAAGCCTCTCAACTGATGTGGTAAGTTACCCAATATCGTGGATTCATTGGCATCGGCATAGTGCTTTTTTGGATGTTGCAACAAGGACACCAAAAGCTCTACACCTAATGAAGATGCCATAAGAGCAACACCTGGACGTGTTACTGTACACATCTGATCCAATGTACGATCCGTAAGGCTGTCAGTTGGTGCCACAACGTCGTTACAGAAATAACAACCCAAGTTTCCCTCGACACCGTGTCTCATCACCAAATAGGAGTCGAAACCAAGGGCACAATTGATGACGATCTTGTTCTTGACGTTCCCGATGACAGTAGGTAACCACCTCGTTTCACGTGAGTCAGTCAAGAGGAAAAGAGCGTCGTGTTCCTGGATGAGTTCATCTAGTCGGTCCAAATCCTTCTTCTGAGTTTCGTCGTTCGTGACTGGATGACCGGCCATTGGGATCTCCAAATCATATCCTTTTGCTTCAACAAGTGGAAATATACGCTTTAACGCATCTGCAGCAGTCTGGGCTTTTGGTTTCCCAACATCCTCAAAGTTGAATAATGGTTGTCGGACCGGATTAGAGAATGAAACTTTACCATTATCAACCATTGTAATAGTCCGCACACCCCACCCTAATAACGTTCTAGCGACATAACTTCCCAAGGTGCCTGAACCCAGGAGTAGCACTTTCAAATTCTTCACAACATCTAGATCGATATCTGGCGCAACTCTCCATTTCATTAACTTCAAGTTAAGATCCACAGATTGTTCAGAGAGATTCACAGGATCAATCAAAGCACCAAGGTCAGCTAGTTTTGGGCCCAATTTACCTTGACTAGTGCGTTCCCACCCTGATACTTTAGAAGTATCGGTGTCGATGTTTTCCAATTGAAGGGCGAATGAATCGCCAGTGACTCTGTAGATATCCACTTTCACATTATTGAATCCCTTCAAAGAAAGCAATGTAAGGAAATTCTGGAGTAATTTCGAAGGTCTGTTTGGGATCAGGCATGAATCGATGAAGCCAACATGGATTTCAGTAACATCAGTTGGTAACTGTTCAAGTGGTTTAGCAATGCCATTATCTAAAATGAAATGTCCTCTTTGTTTCACATCCGCGTTGTTGACCCATTGCACCACCGAATCAGGTATCTCATCCAATGGTGTCTGTTGTTTGATTGTCCAACGTGATGTTATTGAAGGGAAGGCAAACCAATAGAAAAACTTGAACTTCTTCAAATCAGCAAAACTGATAATCACAAACCTGTTGAGTAATGAAGGGTCTCGTACAACATCACTTGAATGCATTAACCGTTCCAATTCAGCCGCGGATGTTTTCAAAAAGTGGGATTTGTCCAATTTCTTGAACTCTTCGATAGTGTTGAAGTTCTTGATATGACCAGGTACTTGTAAGACCGAACCCTTTGGACTGAGGTGGTAGTTGTTAGTAACCGACTAAAAATTAAAGCAATTCAACTCACTACATAGACTCGTCCAATGTGTCAAAGCTCGAATCAGAGACTGAGACCGCAGGGTTCTCGGTCTGTGGGATACTTGCGATGTTCACAACGCCACTGATGGCTCTCTTGGATTCATCGAGCATGAACTCGTTGAGCTTAAGTTTCGAAAGCCGCTGGAAGAAACTGGCGTCTGCAAACGATTGCAAAGGTGAATATTTGAGCTCCATTGTGGTTCTTTTAACTTAACCGCCCTGTATTGTCGATTGTTTTGTTTATTTTGTTTCGTTTAACTTCTACAAAAAAAAGTGGCAAACACGTCGCGATGAGAAGAGTTCAACAATTTATATAAATCTTTATTCCAAAGTCATATCGTCCAGCTCATCAAGAAGCTCGTCGATGTTAACAGCAGGTGCCCCTTCATCTTCATCTTCATCTTCGTCTTCGTCCATCTCGTCGTCGTTTCTTGGGGCAATGTTGTTGTCCTTGTACAGGTGGATAGCTTGTCTGAGCTCTTGGTCTTCTTCCAACTCCTGGAGGAAGAGCTCGTAGTCCTTCTCTGCTCTTTCCTGTTCTTGTCTTGCGGCACGGGACTCGTCGTTGGCAAGGATATCGGCGTGCTCCTTGGCCATTCTCTTCAACTTCCAGTTTCTGCCCTTCTTGGATTTCCTAGCATAGTGCTTCTTGACCAGAATGACATCTGGAACGTTATCCTGGTCCAAATCGTCCCATAGCTCAGAGTTATAGTTGGAATTTGTTGTGTAGTAACCCATCACAGAGTCACCTGGATGCAAGATAGCACCGAGGTGCGATCTAACATAAAACTCCTTGTCATTGACACCCAGATCAGCAGCTCTAGCAACGGTGATATCAGCAAGAACACGCTTGCCCTTGACGACACCGGTTGGTTCAACATCCAACACGATGAACTCAATCAACTGGGAAGCCTCAGCAAGAGATGGGAATGGCTTCTTCCAGAAGACACTAGGCGAGAGATCACCAGTCTTCAATGTGGTGACATCCAAGAATTGAATTGTATTTGACACTTTGGAACACAGGGCAATTCTGGACATGTTACCCAAAGAATGCGCAATCTTCTTGGGTAAAATCACCAAGTCGTCCCTACATATAGGGACAATTTCCACAGAGAACGTGAACTTATAAGTGCTGGAACCTGTGTGTGTATCTTGAGAGACCAACTCCTTAGAATCCTTGGACTTTATAGGTGCCACCGAGCCAAGGAAATCAATCATCTTAATAGCATGCGATCTGTTACCGTAGAAGAAATCCAACCCATCTTTCGATTCTTGGATAGAAATGGTATCGACATGGGCATTATGTCTCAAAATGAGCTGCTCCAAGTACAAGAATGTTCTTTTGTGCGCAACTTTCTGTCTGATTTGAACAGCAGCTCTCCAAGTGTTAACTGTATAGGATCTCGCGCAGTCCGCACACTGCATAGCGACAACAACATATTCCACCTCGAAACTTTGTTGGATGATAGTATTAGCCATAGCTTCACCTTGGACCGTTAATTTCACTTTGATACGACGAGAGTGTGGTTCTGTCCAGATGAAAGATGCATCAATCAGTCTAACTTTGTTCAACCCTTTCAATCTTCTCAAACAGAGGGCCAAAAGCTCACGGGATTCCAATTCTGCTCTGATCCACTGTCCTGGAGGCTGAAGGAAACGTTCACAGTTTCTGCAGAAGGACACATTGGCTTCACGAGGGATACCTTCTGTGATATCCACGGTGAGCTTGATACAGTCGTAACACATCACTAGGCCGGTGGACCCGTCCATCGGGACACCACAGTTGCAACACAGCACAGTGGCAGCGTTGCTGTGATCGTGTGTGTGCTCTAGTGGCATATAAGACATCTTTCCAGGCCTCTTTTGAGTTATTTCTTTATTGAAGGAGGTGGATTTGTAAAAAGATTTTGGGTCTGATAAATTTTTCGTAGGCGATGAGTTTTACGTAATTTGACGGTGGCACTAACCTGTGAGACAGTAAAACACAGTTTTGAAGGGTCAGCACTCAGTAGTCTTAGCTTGTCAAGATTATTGTACCATTGGAGTCTTAGACCCAGAGATATCATACGATTCGCACTTATATCAATGCTAAAGTTTCTGTCATGGTGTAGCGGCAAGGATGGTGTTCCCATCACAACGTCGCTGCCCAGGGATTGCCTCCAAGCAGAGCGCTCCTTACTCCTATTTTCCAAAGTGGGAGCAGTGCTCTGTCTGATGTCGTTCGCAGTGGTGCTAGATTTTAGACTGGACACCTCTGGATCCGTTCATCATGGGCCAGCAGGCGGCCATTTCGACAGAAAAGTATTCTCGCTGGTGATTGGCACGCTATTCTTCGCCCTTTCAATGTGTGCGCTAGTGCTGGGCACATATAACTACTTCCATAGTATAAGACTCTATGTGACACAACACAGAAAGATTGGGAGAAGACTACCAATGAACTTGTTTGTCTCCCTTCTAGTGTTGACTCTACTGAGTCTTAACATAGCCTTCTTGGTGGATATGTGGTAGGGTTCTTTTGTTGGTTGAAATTGGGATTGGGGATTGCGCAGTATGGCGGTTTTATATAGCGGTTACAGGACATTGATGACATTAAATGCCCATAGATCTATCTACACCCCTCCACGTCCACCACATATAATTTCTTTCCATATTTAATACTCACCCGTGCACCGTTGGCAGATTTCCAGCCCAGTTTCTATTTTTTTTTGCTCAGAAACGGAAACGAAAACAAAAACTTGTATTCAAGACTTCCACAAGACATCAGAGAACGTCAAATAAGAAGATGAGAAAGTGTAAAAGTTGTGGATGTACAGACTTCACACGTGATATCCATAGTGCTTCGTCCGATTTGGCGTGCTCCAAGTGTGGACGTGTCTACGAAGATGCCCCTATTGTCTCGGAGGTTACTTTTGGTGAGACCTCAAATGGTGCTGCTGTGGTACAGGGTTCCTTTGTCGGTGCGGATCAGGCCCATGCTACCTTTGCCACAGGCCCCCGCGGTAACTCCATGGACTCTAGAGCAAAAACGTTGGTGAGTGCAAAGAGAAAGATCAGAGCGGTTTCCAATGCCCTTAGAATCCCAGAGTATGTCAGTGATGCCGCGTATCAATGGTTCAGTTTAGCACTAGCGAATAACTTTGTGAAAGGTAGACGTTCACAGAACGTCATTGCCGCGTGTCTCTATATTGCATGTCGCAAAGAGAAGACACACCATATGCTTATCGATTTCTCTGCAAGGCTTCAAATATCCGTATTCTCAGTTGGTGCTACATTCCTTAAGATGGTAAAAGTGCTCCACATTACATCTCTACCATTAGCCGATCCTTCACTATTTATTCAGCATTTTGCCGAGAAGTTGGAGTTTGGCGATGATAAAGTGAAGATCGTGAAAGATGCTGTACGTTTGGCTCAAAGAATGTCCGATGATTGGATCCACGAGGGTAGAAGGCCTGCTGGTGTTGCAGGTGCCTGTCTTCTTTTGGCTGCCAGAATGAACAATCATAGAAGAACTCACGCGGAAATTGTTTCAGTGGCACACGTTGGCGAAGATACTTTACAAAGAAGATTGAATGAGTTCAAAGAGACACACTCTGCAAAATTGACAGTGAGGGAGTTCAGAGAGGCTGAGAATATTCCAGTCTCAAATCCACCTTCTTTCAAACGTAATCGTGTTAGAGAATCAGAGATGGTTATTGAGCTGAAGAAAAGACAAGAAAAGAGTGATTTGGATGATTTGCAAGAGTTGGAAGACACGAATGAACTAAAACTGTTGATCGGCAAGGTTGATTTGGACTCACAGGAGATTCTCGATCAACTGGAAAGAGTCAAGAAGAGGCAGAAACAAGATATGAATAGAATAATCTCTACGAATAACATCAAGTTGGATGAAGAAGAAGAAGGTGAAACGCAACAAGCTGATGAGATTGAAGACCCAGATAGGCCAAGAAACTTGCATAATCTTCCCACAACGGCACAAGTGCTTGAGAATGTGTCTTCGTCGGTTGATAACTTTGATGATATTAGTGATGCAGAGATCGATGGCTTTTTACTGACAACGGAGGAATCCCTCTTGAAAGAACGTGTATGGACGGGTCTCAATGAGGATTTCCTGTTGGAACAAGAACAGAAGAGATTGAAAGCTGAAGCGGACGAGATTTCTGGCCATCAACAGCCTCGAAAGAAAAAGAAAGCCATCAAGTCAGAAGCTGATGCACTGAATGACCTCGAAGGAGATGGTATCCAGGGTGCCTTGAAGAATATTGGGGAGGCCTCTTCAGCGTCTATGGCTGCTAGAAACATGCTTTCGAAAAAGGCTCAGTCTAAGAAGATCAACTATCTTGCTCTCAACAACCTGTTTGAGCAGTGAAATTACATGAAGGTTTTGTGATTTATTTGGTAATGGTTCGGGGCATAGGTAAAGGCTAAATTCTAATTTGATTATATTGACTGTAGCCAGTTATAAAATGACATAAAAGACACTATTCATTCTACCACTGCTTGGAACCACAAAAAGAGTAAATTACCTAAGCGATGAGGTTACCCGGATTTCCGCTAGGGGCCACATCAGCTATAAGGGAAAATTTTGAGATGCCTCTCTCTCTTGAATGTAAGAGCAGTGATCCGTAACACAAACGACGAAAAGATGGTGAAGAAGAGAGGAGCAGCTATTCTGCCTAACAACATCATCCTGCTGCAAAACCTCGTTAAACGTGACCCTGAATCTTATCGTGAGGAGTTTTTACAGCAGTATGCACACTACGAGTCATTAAGAGACCTGTTTGTCGCTAATCCTAGTGGCCAGGACGGTGATGAGCTAGCTGAGTTGATTGGGTTTGTCACTGCAGTGTGTAGCTGTTTCCCTAAGGAGAGTAACAACTTCCCAGATGACTTGAAATCGCTGATATCGAAGAACCATAGAGAGCTGAGTCCAGAGCTAAGAGAGAAGATCATCCAGTGTCTTGTGATGTTGAGAAACAAGGATGTCATCACCGCTGAATCTCTCATACAGACCATTTTCCCGCTTCTTGCTGCCTATTCTGGCGCCTCTAATATGAACAGTCAACACTCTAAACAGCTTCGTCATCAAGTGTACAGTACATTGATAAGTCTTTTGAAGTCTGTCAATACCGGTGCTAAGAACCAGAAACTTAATCGTTCCACACAGGCGTTGCTTTTCAACTTGCTTGAGCAGAAAGATGCCCAAGGCCTTTGGGCTACCAAATTGACTAGAGAGCTATGGAGAAGAGGTATCTGGGATGATTCGCGTACGGTAGAGATCATGACACAGGCTACACTACACCCAGACACTAAGGTCGCCATTTCTGGTGTCAAATTCTTCCTCGGTGCTGATAAGGAGAGAGACGAAGCATTCGAAGAGGAGTCTGATGAAGAAGGTTTCGACCTTAGTGGTATGAAGCATAGAATGACCATTAACAAGAAGACCGGTAAAGCAAAGAAGAAACTTGAAAATGCCATGAAACAGATGAAAAAGAAGGATAAATCAAAACACTCTGCCACTTACTTGAACTTCTCTGCTATTCATTTACTCCGTGATCCGCAGGGTTTTGCAGAACAGCTGTTCGATACTCATATGAACGGAAAGAGTTCCAACAAGTTCGACTTGGAACAAAAGATTGCCCTTATGAACTTGATCTCGAGACTCATAGGTACACACAAGTTGACTGTGTTGGGTGTTTATTCCTTTTTCCTCAAATATTTGACTCCAAAGCAAAGAGACGTTACGCAGATCATGGCCGCTGCTGCCCAGGCCTCCCACGATTTGGTCCCACCAGAGTCTATCAACGTCGTTGTCAGAAAGGTTGCTGATGAATTTGTCTCTGATGGTGTCGCCCCAGAGGTCGCCGCTGCTGGTATCAACACCATCCGTGAGATACTTTCCAGAAACCCATTGGCCATTGATGAGACTTTGTTGCAAGATTTAACCGAGTATAAAGGTTCTAAATCCAAACCTGTTAATATCGCGGCTAAATCCCTGATCTCTCTATATAGAGAAGTTGCGCCGGAGATGCTTAAACGTAAGGATCGTGGTAAAGTTGCATCTATGGAGCTCAGTGCTGGTGAGAAACGTGGTCTTCCGCAATTCGGTGTTGAAAACACGACTTCTGGTATCCCAGGTATTGAGTTATTGGCACAGTGGAGACAAGAGCAAGGCCTTGAAGCCAATGACGGTGAAGATGATGATGCCAACTGGGAAGTTGATGAGGTAGACGACGATGAAGAGATTGATGGTGAATGGGTGACGGTGAAATCTGATCAAGAGTATGAGATCAGTGATTCTGATGATGAAGATGACAAGAGAAAGGAACAAGGGCAAGAGGATGACGAGTCTGATTCTGACTTGGATCTCTCTGATGATGAGGATGACAAGTTCACAAAGGCTACAAAGGAGGAGGAGCAAGAAGTTGTTAAGAACGCTGCCACATTGGATCCAGAAGCTGCATTTAGAGAGTTGGCCTCTTCTCGTATCTTGACTCCAGCTGATTTCCAAAAGATTGAAGAATTGAGAATACAGGCTGGTCTTGAGAAATTGATGGGTGTCAAGAGAGCTAGAAACGAAGAGGAAGTTGACTCATCTTCTTTGGTTGGTCCTGTTAAGTACAAGCAGTTGCGTGAGGAGAGAATTGCTCATGCACAAGAAGGCCGTGAAGATAGAGAGAAGTTTGGTTCTCGTAGAGGTAAGCGTGAAGGTGCTCACTCTACTACTAACCGTGAGAAGGCTAGAAAGAAGAACTTCGTCATGATGATTCACAAGAGGGATGTCCAAGGTAAAGCTAAGAAGTCATTGCGCGATAAGCAAAAGATTCTTAGAGCTCACATCACTAAACAGAAGAAGAAGGGTCATTAATACACATTTTGTTACGCTTTAGAGTTCTATTTCCTCGAAAAAAAATATTAACCAATTGCCTGCCTCATTGCGCCCTAGATCTCGGATGTTTCCTATTTGGTCTTTCATCGCTCCCTAACTTACGCTTTTGGCTCTTTCTTTTTTCACCAAAGCCTTCCTTATCCATCGACATCAATGCTTCTCTCTTAGCGACACTGCTTTCTTGTAACGAGTGTTTAATGACACCGTTATCAGTTATCTTTTCATATTTATCCATCTTCTTATTGATTCTTTCCTCAATAGCTAAGATTCTGCTGACATCCTTCTCAGACACAAAACTTATACTCTCACCGCTTCTACCAGCACGGGCTGTACGACCCACTCTATGGACGAAGTCATCTGGATCAGCTGGGATATCGTAGTTTATCACGAGCCCCACAGATGGGATATCCAAACCTCTAGAGGCAACATCAGTAGCGATTAGAACCCTAGCAGCTCCGGCTTTGAATCTGTGGAGAGAGTTGGTTCTCTCACTCTGTGGCATTTCAGAATGGAGAGAAGTAACACGAACATCCAAGTTTCGAAGAGTTCTTCTCAAGACCTCAGCGGTGTGCGTTCTGTTAACAAAGACAATAGCAGTAGAGTCTTTGTTATCATCATGTGTGAGCACACTGTAGAGATATGCCTCTTTAACATAGGACGGGAGGAAAATATAGTTGATAAGCAGCTTGTCGGGAATGGCAACCTTATCAACGGTCTCAACTTCATGCATAAACACTTCAGACTTTCCCTCCCGTGGTTTCTTGTCTTTCAAGGCACGGACAGCATCTGTCACGGTAGCTGTGAACAAAAGAGTCTGTCTCGCCTCTGGTGGCGGAAGAACACGGAAACATCTCTCCAGATCACTCGAAAAACTGCTACTGAGCAATCTATCAGCTTCATCGAGCACCAAGTACTTCAATCTTCTTAGACCTCCCACCGTATCCTCACCGCTGTGCAAGATATGATCAGCCAATCTACCCGGCGTGGCAACGATGAAATGTGGTCTGTTCTTCAGTTGGATGGCTTGTGTAACCATGTCTTCGCCACCGACAATGACACTGATCTTGATGTTGGCCACTGCACCCAGAGCAGAGAACTGTTCGGCAATTTGAAGGGCTAATTCTCTTGTGGGAGTAAGAACAAGACCGAACGGACCGATTGGGTCCTCTGACCACTGTGTGAGCATTGGAGCAGCGAAAGCAATGGTTTTACCAGAACCTGTTTTAGCACCTCCGATACAGTCCTGACCTTCAACACCTGTTAGTATGAATATAGAGCAAGAATTAATAGATATGTACTTACCAGCTAGAATTTTTGGGATACAGGCCTTTTGGATGGCTGTCGGAGTATAGATCTTCATAGCGTTAAGAGCTTCAGCGAGCCACTTGGACACTCCCAAGCTTTGAAAATCGGACATATGGTTATAGTTGAATATTAAACAGTATAAACACCAGAATAACAATTTTGAAAGAGTACAAAATCTTTCTAGGAATATAGCGAACTATTTCTTTGGAGCACCTAAAGAGAAATTTTCGAGATCGAGCGATGACTTACGTAAGCTGACACTTTCGGGCGCGGGTGACACCTAGCAGTCTGTACAATGAAGAAGATAAAAGGGGGACAGAATTTTATGTAGTCGATGGAGAAGTTATCGTTGAGGGTGCTATATACCACACTAGCCGAGATACTCGGCCCTTATTCCGTTGACCATCTGTTGCTGCTCCAAGGGAAGGGTTCTGATGGTGTTAGCATCCAATTGCAAGACATGAGCGATGGTTGCAGCACTCTCAGCTGGAAGGGCAGCCAGCTTAGTGGCAGCACGAGGAGGGATACCTGGCCATCTAGGATCAGGAGTACTCGAGGCTGAATTATTAGCATGGTATGAAAATGGTGGTGCGTTTGAAGCCAGTGGAGTAGAATTAGCAGGAATTGGAGTGGCACTCTTTGGATTCGTTAGTTGAAGTGCAGAGCTTAGAACGTTCTCATCAACTAGTCCCATGAGTAATAGTGCTTGAACTGTAGCCACTGGAATGTCCTCTTGTACTGTGAAGAACTGTTGAGCTGCCGCAGGATTAGCCTTCACAAGGGTCTTCATAGTCGCTATCAATTGAATCATTTGAGGTGGATTTAAACCTTGTAGATTTTGCGCAATTTTGTCCTCCATAGAGAACGCAGCAGGATTGAAAACCGGAAGGAATTGTGAAGCCTTAGTTAAGATATCAGGCATTGGGATCTCAGGTTTCGCAGGTGCAATTTGAGGAAGTGGAGTCGGCTGATGTTGTTGATAGCTATGTTGACCGTTCTGCTGTCCGCTCTTCAAAGGAACAGCCTCAACCATCTCCTGTGGTAGCGTCACATAGAAAGGCAAATGATCTCTAGTGAGTTGCAGTGCTGGTTTGAGCCTATTAGCTTCTTTCAACGCCTCTTTTGAAAGTTCAACTCTAAGCTTCTTGTTCGGACCCAACATGACCTGTGAAAGCAGGTCAATTCCCTTTTGAGCCTCATCCGGATTCTCATACTCGACAAAGATATAGTTCTTAGACCGGCCTGAAGGGTCGATACGAAATCTGATATCTACAACCCTTCCTGAACCTGCAACGACACTCTTGATGATCTCTTCATTCCAGTCTTTTGGAACGTTTCCAAGATACAGAACACGAGATCTATCTGGAGTACCGCGTCCGATATTACTGTTATTGTTATTGAAGTTTTCGTTGTTGTTGTAATTGTTCCTGTTGCTATTGTAGCTGTTCATATTGTAGTTACTGTAATTGTTGTTGTAGTTATTATGGCCATTGTTATCGGTTCTTTGGCGCTTCTCCGATGGATCTCCAGAACCACCACGGTTTCTAATAGAGTATCCATTGCCTGACATCGCTGTTAATACCTCTCTATACGCTATTAAGAGATCGATAGGTATTCTCTGTTCATCATGTTTAGTTGAAATCTTTGATGTGCTTTTTTGGCTGGAAAACAGCAAATCCTTACCTAATCGGATGACATAATGGTGGCTTTACTATTATGTAAGCTCTCGGCCTTATGTCAACTTTCATAATTTGGATGGGGCTGGGGGCCTTTATACAGGTACATAATAATCATAATGAGTTGAGAGTAAGCATAAGGGTGGGAACTCATTTCTAGCTTGCTGCTAGGCTCTAGGCTGCTTGTGGTTCAGATCTGGCCAATGATTGAAATTTGAACTAAG